>JAQLOM010000006.1:12984304-12997479 GCA_030068315.1 Chrysichthys thysi
ACACACACACACACACACACACACACACACACACACACACACACCAGTTTACACTGGCTGACACACACACACACACATATGCATTCCCTTGTGCGAACACTCTCTCTTGCATAGGAATGACAATTAATCATCCATGAAATTGACAATTGCAAGTCTGTTGCTGATGAATGGAATTCAAAGAGCAGGCTTTATTCACATACGCATAAACGTGCATGTGCGTGCACGCACACACACACACACGGACACACACACTGCCCAATTTCACGGAGTAAAATACCGAACCATAAGTCATTCTATGTCATTTCTCCAGGAAAGGAAAGTGCCATTAATATGTTTGTTGAGAAGGGGGAAGAAGAAAAAAAAGGAAAAAAGTCCCCCATCAATAAAACATTGAGAGATCTGAGTGACTAACTCCGGCCTGCTCATCCATCATCTACCATTCTCCGTCTTGCTGGATGGTTGCTCATTCATCAGTTTAAATATCTGATCTGAGGTGAGGGTCTGATTGTATGTGTGAAAGTAGCTATAGTTTAACCTTAAAAAACCAAAAGCGATGTAGCTTCAATTCCTCACCACGTCAGTCACATATTTGCATTAAGATTTCGAATAATAAAATAGATCGAGGCTACTCAGACTACACAACCTAATACATAAGTGCTATTATTTTGTACCTTCTGGAGCATTTGTTAATCTTACTGTGCGTTCCTGAGACTTGTATAAAACAGTGACTGCTCGTACAACAGTGAATGATGGCATTAAATGAAATGCGCTATTTGAACAGAGAACGATGACAGAACTGCATTTAATCCTATTTTATTTTATTTTATTTTTTTTGCACGAGTCAAGCAATTCATCATCGTACCTAGTAATAGTAGCAACGATTATTTCATCGGGCTCAGGTGGAAATGAAATTGTGTATGCGAGCGTGTGTTGGCATGTTGTGGGAAGAAAGTGATAAAAGCCTTATGGTAATTCATGGCGTGTCACTTTTCCTTTCTTGTCCTCTATCTGCTTCCTCTGCTCTTCCCCACTTCAACTCCTTCCACACCTAGCCCTGGAGAGAACCACGGGTTACACCTGAGCTTTAGTCTCCTGTCCTGGCTAACCCTGAGAGTGTGTGACCGGTACATCAAGGGTGTTTACCCAGCTGACCACACACAAATAAGCACATGCACTATTTGCCCTCTAGTTTCCAGGGGTCTGTTTACTGGTCCCAGCTTACTGCTTTATTGCTTCTTTACAGCTGTCTTTTAATTGCATCCTTAATAGACCCACATAAATGGCACTTAACTACTTTAGGTCATTTACATTTCTGTTTCACGCAGTCACTTCGACCCAGGAATTCAGTGGCAAGCCCTTAAACTTCAGCATGTTATTTAGGTGTTCACTTTAAAGCATTATTCAGGAACTACAGTGAAACGCATAGCAAATACATGCATGGCGTGACACAAGCGAGGTAAGGCTGGACCCGCTGACCTGGCTGAGGCGTTTAAAGGGTTAATCAGAGAGGCAATAATTATGAATGCAAGGCAGAGTTGAAATCTGTGAAAGACTGACACCGATGTGTGTGAGGACAAGATCTAGGAAATAGTGGGAGATTATTGAGAGAGCTCTGAGACTACGGGCTTATGTGTATTTCATTAGTGTTCTCAAGTCACATCTGGGTCAGATTGATATCTAAAATGACAGGACCTAAACCAGAGTTTTAAAAGTAAAAAAAATAAAAAATATAATAATAATAATAATAATAATAATAATAATAATCAAAACATACCCACAGGAAAACACTGGTACACCCCCCAGATGTAGAAATGGCATCCCTGTCAGCATCGTCTATGAATTCTGCCTCTGACTGTTAGTAGTTCATATTTGGTCTCAGTTGCAGTTACTTTCAATCCAAGGTTCCACTGTATTTGTATTCAACTTACATAGCCACACTTAACTTTAAACACCTTTAACATCTTTTAAAGAGACTGTCTTTATGCATTTTCAGTGTAAAGTTATAATCGAAGTTAAAGAGGAGAAAAAACAGAAAAACCTTTTGGAAAATGGAGTCATTTAGAAATCAAGGACCCGTTCGGCGTTCAGGCCTCTCATGACACTGGATGCAGCTATTTATAAATGACACACCAGCATAATCCACCTGAACTGTATACTAAAGGTATTGAGAAAACAAACCTTTTTATTTTATTTTGGATTTGCTGGACATTATACTCCAAGGCTGAATGACGCAATATTGCAGATAAAGGTACACTGAGAACATCCTGGGTTTTGATTGGAAAAAGACAAAGAAAAGTAAACTATTAATTTGTTCCATTTGTTTTCTTGCACTGTACTTCAGAGATTATGCCACAGATTATTTTTCCGACATTACAAATATCATGAATATAATGCCTCCGTTGAATCACAGCACCCATAAGTATGTGGGTATTTCCAGTGCCACAGACCCACATCCACACACCTGAACTTGCTAGTCTCATACACAGATACAGAAGACCCTGAAGAGGTACGGAGAACTGGAAATTGAGATAGATAGAAAGAGACAGCATACCATAGGTCATGACACTCACTTGTCCATGGAAGCTGTAGCTGCCTCTAAGAATGGCGGTGAAAAGACGAGGCCGGCTGCGTTGCTCGAAGGGCATGGATCCACTCAGAACGATGTAGGAGATCACGCCCAAGGCCCACATGTCCACTTCACGGCCATATGTCCTACCAGCCACCATCTCAGGAGCCAGGTACTCTGGGGTACCACATAGTGTCCTCAGTGCCCAGTTATATGACTTTTGGCCTTCAGAACTAATGTTGGAATAGTCCTTTACTTTGCATTGAAGGCTTGTGGAGTTGTCCTGGTTTCTAGCATCTCTTTCTCTTCTATTCATAAGAGAATAATTTTGTCTTCTGTCTTTTAGTTTGTCATGAGACGACTGCATTTGTATGTTCTGACTAATTCGGTCTTCTTTTCCTTCTGCCATATTAAAGTTTGCGTGTTTATAAGCTTCTAACCCATCGGTCTTGCTTTCCTCTCTGCAGGCATTTTGAGCTCTTTTAGTGCCCTCAGAAAATTTACGAGTACTGGTCATCTCATCCACCACTCCATCACTGTCCCTTTGAATTCCTTCAAATCCCGAGCTTTTATCTATTTCCCTTTCATCTCCTGCGCTGATCTCATTCGTATCTTTTCTCCCATCTCTTCTAATGGCTACAACTGTCCTCCGGCTGCTCTCATCTCTGGCTTTCCCATCATGTCCTAATCTGCAATTATCTTCAGCACCTTTAGCCTTCCTATCAACAATATCACAGCAATTGGCAACATCAGCAACCCCATCATCTTCCCTTTCTGACTGAGCACAACTGGCAATATCTTCACCAGTTCCAGCTACACAACATCCCCCCGTTACCACATCATCACATTCCACCATCTGGTGTTTCCGACTCCAGCAGGCCAGGCCAAAGTCAGTTATGATTAGGCGTGAGTCCTGTCCTGGATGGTAGTACAGCAAGTTTTCTGGTTTCAAGTCCCGGTGAATTACTCCCAGTGCATGGATGTAACTTAGTCCTCTGGACACCATGATAAGAGCTTTGGTGGCGTCATGTTCTGTGAAGGAGCCTCGAGAAACTACACGGTCCAGCAGCTCTCCTCCAGTGGCCAGCTCGAGAACAAGATAAACACGGTGCGGAGTTTCAAACACCTCCACCAGACGGATGATGTTAGCATGATGGACCCTTCGGAGAATCCCAAGCTCGACATGACATGTATCACGACCCTGGGGCTGTTTGACCTCCAGAAGTTTGATAGCAAAGGGCTGGTGTGTGTACCTGTGCTCAACACGCACCACATGGCTGAAGGTTCCACGGCCAATCAGAGCCTTGATTTCATACCTGTTAATAATCACAGTTAATAATTGAAATTTCCAATGGAAATGCCTACACATGCAATATTACCCCTCTATGCCAAGGCGATTACTCTTCTGTCACATGACAAGCTCAGATAAGTTTCTCATGGTCATTGAATGCACAATTACCCTAACAGGTCTCGTAGCCGTATGACAGCGGTGTCCAATCTTATCCAGAAAGGGCCGGTGTGGGTGCAGGTTATCTTTCTAACCAAGAAGGAGCCTCACCTGATTCCACCTGTTTAACCAGTTGATCAAAGCTTTCAACAGGTTCTGGTGAGACTCCTGCTCGGTTGGAACGAAAACCTGCACCCACACCAGCCCTTTCCAGATAAGATTGGACACGCCTGCCGTATGAAGTTCACATCAGCCTGACTGAAAAGCTCATACAATTTCCAAAGCTATTCTCCAACATCCCCAAGTTTTAAAGCTTTTGCAGCTTGCTGTGAAGTGAAGTGTTAAAGAAGGCAGCAATTTTAATCATATTCCTCCGAGACATATTTACCTGACAAATGACACTGAGCCGAGGGCAGGCAGAGGGGAGCAGCTTACAAATATGAAAGCAGCTTACAATTATGAAGACATAGACAGTCATACCAGGAGGAGATTTATACACAAAATGATATCTTACATGCATTTAGGGATTCATTTTAAACATAAAATCAAGCATAGATAACAGGGAAAGGGTGCTGAATGTCATCTATCCAAAAATAATTACGACACGAACTGGTTTAGTTCTAGTGCAAACGTTAAAGATAACACATTTAATTGAATATATAATTCTACTGAATGATACATGCAATACCTTGCAGTGATCCGGGGATCAAACCTCGTCCGGAACTTTTCCTCACATTTGTTTGCGTGTCTGTTTCTAGTCTCGGAGTTGTCGCGTTTGTCATTGCCGCATCCACTCCACAGGTGAGGCCATAGTCTGTTGTGCTTGCAGAACTTGTTATCAAAGTCCTTGGTTTTGTTGCGTTTCCCTTTCATAAAGCTGAAAAACCCATGCTTCGAGGGAGGCTCTGACAATAAATCGACTTTGCTAGAACTAATACCCATGGTTCTTTTTCGTTCCAAACAGTACAAAACCCCAATCCATTTAAAGTAAAGAGCACAGCTTCAAGCCACTCTGGAACCACACAGTGAAGGTGGAACCACCCCCGTCAACAGCAATTGGTTAGTTTTGTGGACCTCGCTCTAAAAGATAACAAATCAGTGAACAAGTTGTATAGTTGTTAAAGGTGTTTTGGATGTGAAGTCACATTGCACTACTTGAAAATGCCACCTTGGTGTTAGCTGTTTGATCCATTTGTTGATTTCTAAAATGGCAGCACTTGTTTGGCCCTAAGAAATACATTTCCAGTTGGACATGCTGACAAAGACCAAACCATTGCCATTTACAGTATAGAAGATCAATGCATTGATATTCATCTATAAAACAATCTCTCATAAATGAATAATGAGTGGAAGGGCACTTTGGAGCACCTAAGATCCTCTTGTTCAAGATAATTACATGTTAAATAACATCATACGCTTAATTGCTAGCTGATCAAATGAACAACAGGTTAGCATTATGCCAGTCATTAGCATAGATATTAGCAATCTTTGCTAAAGCAACATTTTTTAGTAAGTTAGACCATGTAGGCTAGCTCTTTTAGCTATCTAATGATAATGCAATTACTTGTTTTACTAAGTTTCACTAAAAATCATTTTTTAGTTGTTTTTTTTTGTTTTTTACCAAAAGTTTTTTCAAAACTTTCTCCACAGTGAGTCCTGCGCCGTCGTGCTACTTAGCAGCAAACAGAAAACTAGATTAAGGTTAAGGAACATTCTGAGCAGAAAACTCATTGCACAATGAAGTGTCCTGAATACAATCAATTGCAGGAAAGTTCAATTAAACCGCAACACCAAGTAAAGCATTATTCCTCTAAAAGTGCACTCCCAAATCCCTACCGACAGAAATGAACGATCAGACGCTCCTAAATGTGGCTCATTGTCTTAATGAGAAATTTGTGGCCTTCCCTGCTGGCACACAGTAGACTGAATAGTTAAATTGCTCTTAACTGTTAACTGTAAACTGTTCGTAGGAGAATTTACCCAGGAAATTCTGACAAAGATCTAACCTGAATAATATTGACCTTTTTTTTTACATCACAGTTATACTGGAGGTGTGTAGACTGTTCATATGCACTGTACGTCACCATGGTACATAACTGAATGAACACAAGTTGTGGCGTGCACATGCCTTGCACTTGGCATTCACCAACATGTGCATGTGAGTACGAAGAAAATTGAGTTCAGTTTGGTTTATGAAAACCTTTACACACACCGTGCACACCTGATAAATGTCTTATGGACCATTTCAACATTTGAACATCCACCTTGCATGGGCTGGCAGAGAGAGTTTAATGTTTTTTACTCTGTTTCTTTTTTTGATACACTCCATCTTTGTGACATTGCTCTCAGATGTGCCAAATGCTTCCAAACATGGACAGTACGAAATCTACGAGGAAGAGAAAATGGCTCTCAAGTAATAGTTTCCCAAATTACATTCCCTTCTCACTATGCGTCTTCTGAAAGAATGGGTCAGACTGAGGTTTACAAAGGAAGACCCGCTGTTCTGCCACCAGTAACGGGAACACTAAATAGCATTTTCTTGAAACAATATTTTTTAGTTTTTGTAGAATTTTGATATCTTTCTGTATTTTCATACGTTCAGAGACGTCTTTGTGACTCGTTTAGGTCGCAAAGGGCCTCGTTTATTAAAACTGTATGCTTAGGTGTATGCACAAAACCAGAAGATTGTATGCTCACAACAAAGGAATAAAATAAAATAAAGTAAATAAATAAATAAATAAATAAATAAGATTTATAAAGCTTTGCATACGCACAACCACACGCCTCTTCCGCTTTCACATTATTCTTGAAATGATGCTCAGGTGAAAAGGCCTTCTTCTCCCACCTGGTTAACTTCTACAAATATCCATAAATAATCTATTTAGATGACCTCATACATATTTAAATATGGAGCGTCCCATTCATTTTGGAGTCGGGGAGCACTGACAGTGGTAGAGAGGAAAGCAAAAAAAATGGAATGTTGGAGAATGCAAATAGGACGTTGTGTCGGAGACTAAGCGAAAGGGATTCGATTACGTCCAACCAACCTCTATTTAAAACCTGACAAACAAACCAAAAGAAATAAAAGGGGATTATGTCTGAAATACCAACAACATCACAAAAGCTTGAAAACATACCTTTTCACTGGTTTCAGCTATTCACAATCGACGCCTGAAGTACTCACACGTCTCACTGCGTGGAGATTACGCTCGTCTGCTGAGTATAGACGTAAATCGGTTAATTAAGTTGCTGATTAGGGGATGATGAGGACTCGGAGCCCATTCTGCTGTGCCAGGATGTGGAGCATAGCGCATGCTCTTACAATCTGACAGATGTTTTTTTCAGGTTGGTATAACAGGTGAAGCAGTGTCCCACCTGAGACATTCAGGCAACGCCATTGCGCTTTAAGCAGAAAGGCACAAGAGAGTGAATGAATCACTGTAGCTTCTCTTCTCTGCTCTATGTGGGATTGGGAATAAAAAAAAATGGACTTGATCATTTATAGAATTAAATTGCTTTGGATTGATGAAATTCTGAGTAGGGGTCCCTATAGCAACATGAGTGCAGTTGTTTGCTCTGATTACATTTGGGAAACTGGACATTGCAGCAAATTGCACGTTGCTGTTGGCCTGTTCACCCACCACTTCAGGAACTCTGATGTACCAACTTGTCAGTTTAACTATGAAAACCAATCTGGTGGACATGATGGTGCTTAAGAATGGCTTGGATTTCCTCGATCCATCCGAAGCTTGTTAAGACTTGTTAGTGGACATATTGGTATTTCTAAACCTGGGACCAACTCCGTGCATAATTTTAAGAAAATGGCTATGGGAAATCGGAATCTGTTTTATTTCTTTGGCTAAGGCATCAAACTGTAAACTGCAAATAGTTAATTGGAGCAATCCATATGAATAGATAGAAACAAATTAACCAGTTATCTGGCCTATATAAATAAATAAACTCACAAAAAATGATGTTATGGTTTAATGCTTCTCATGTCAAGGGATGGCATGGTGGTTAGTCCTGTGGTTAGCACTGTTGTCTCACGGTAGAAAGTTTCTGAGCTCGAACCTGGCAGCCAAGTGGAGTGTGCATGTTCTCCCTGTCCCCATGTGGCTTTCCTCCAGGTGCTCCAGTTTCCTCCCACAGCCAAAGACATGCAGATGAGGTCAATTGGCTACTCTAAATTGCCCATAGGTGTGAATGTGAGTGTGAACAGTTACTCATCTCTGTGTTAGCCCGGTGATAAATTGGTGACCTGCCCAGTGTGCCCTGTCTCTCGCCCAAAGTCAGCTGGCCTTATCTCCAGCTTCGCCATGATGCCTAACAGATAAGTGGCACAGATAATAGATGGAGGGATGGATGGAAGCTGCAATTCTTTATATATTCATAAGGTGCTATTGATTCAATTGTTGTGGATGGCTCTACACGAGTCAAAGCTTCTGTACACATATGCTCAACTTCCCACTAGGTATTTCTTTATATATCCCAGGTTCTGTGTGTGGGAGGTGGCATACTCGCATTGCACACCCTTTTTTTGTGCATACACAGACATCTTCAAACTGTTTTGAAAAGAAGAGGAGATGCTACACCATGGTAAACATGCCCCTGTCCCAACTATTTTGAGACCTGGAGCAAGAATCAAATTTAAAATGAACTCATTTTGTGCATGAAATCAGTTTAAACGTTTGTTATGTTGTCTGTGGTCTGTTGTGAATAAAATATCGGCTCATGTGATTTGAAAGTCTTTTAGTTTTCGTTTTGGTCAAATTTAAAGAACGTCCCGACTTTTCTGGAATTCGGGTTGTATGTAGTAATGATATATTTAATCATTTTATCACTGATTAACATATTTTAATGGTGTACAGTGCAGGGCAGTATTGGAAAGTCAACATGACTCTTTTGGAGAAGAACAGAAAATTCTTTGGATATTCATAGCTTTACTGGTGCGCCATGGGTAAAAAATAGCTGAAAGTTTAGGAACTCGTGTTCTCAAGTTCAGATATGAGCCCATGTGCCTATTTGCCATGCCTTTTATTAATTGGAAAATATCCCCTTCCTTTGTTGCATTATGTAAAGAGATGGGTTTCAGTAGCCCTTTGTAAGCCTCAAATGAGCTATTAATGGTTCTCATGAAAATGAGGAGTTGAATAACATCCATCACATCTGTCCTTTCATCCTGTTTGAGCAAAATGTACACGCTGTCGTTTACGCCTTGTTTGAGTATGATTTTGAATGTCAAAAATTCTCCGTGTCACAGTACAGTGGGACAATAACATGCCATGTTTCATCTATAAATGCTTTCATCATCTCAGTCATGCACTTCTTCACCGTTTCACCCTAGGATACAGGTTTTTTCTTTTTTTAGATTTCACAAGCACAAGATAAACAGCACAAGAAAACTGTGGTCCTGACTCCTGTACAAACGTGGTTTTAGTAAAAAGTAAGTGCTGTCAATAAATATGACCCGTGCTGGCATAATGAGTCGGAATGAGGAAATTTTCAAAAGTGAGTTATTGGTACTTCCACATTGTCCATCTAAAGACCTTCAGAATGAGGCCTGGTTTGTTGAAATCGGACAAAAAACGACCGAGTTACCTCCAACTGAAGTTGACCACGTGTAATGGGGTTTGGAAACTCGCTTCCCATTGGTTCATAAAAGCGTCATCGGGAATTCCATGTGTATTATCAGGAAGTAGAGGAACTACGCTTCACAACGATACCAAACACGTGTGGGGGGGATTCCCCCGTCTCGCCGCGAGCGCGTGGTCAAATACATGGATTTATCATGGAATATTACTCCAAAGGACTAATTAATGAAGACATACGAATGACCATAATGAACAAAGCCTTAAAATATAAGTAGTTTGGGATGTTTTTCTTGATGTTTTTTCATGCGGATCAATAAATGACGGCTTTATGGACTCTCATTTTTGAGAAAATCTCATTTCAACCGAAACCATGTTTTGCCTCTGTGCATTCCGATTTTGCCAGCGTGGGTCACATATTTCCCTTTTAATTCAGCGAACATAGCAGCTCTCTAAACTCCAGTGTACCTGTCATAGTTCTCTTTGTGGATAGTGGATGAGCAGTTATTCAAGTCGAAATTCTTCATAACAAGTTTTGTCTCTAAGCACACCAAGCAAATTTGTTTGGCTTTGAATTCTGTCAGATCTCCTGTGGGAAGACACGTCACTGACACAGTAACAACCCTGAAAACAGTCAGTGACTCTCCTTGAAATCAAGAATACTGACTGATGGGCCACACTAGATGAAACTTTGAGCTGTATGTGGCCCGAAGTGGTACCTTGAAAAGGGGATTTTGTGACTAGGAAAGAGCCTGTCTCGCATAGATTCTAGATAAGTGGACACCGGTCTTGATACCTGTCTAGTATTTCTTTTAATGGTAATAAACTTGCCTCTGTGTTCCACAGTCCACGTGTCCTGTATGCAATAATTAATTCATAATTGGAGTGAATGTTTTCAAATATCCATTATTTATATTGCTTATCCGTCAGGATTGTGGGGAAGCTGGAGCAGTTCCCAGCTGACTTTGAGCAAGAGGCGAGATATACTCTGTGCAGGTTGCCAATTGATCACAGAGCAAACCCAGAGATGAGCAACCACACACACTCACACTTATGGCCAATTTAGACGAGCCAGTTGACCTAATCTGCATGTCTTTGGACTGTGGGAGGAAACCAGAGCCCCGAGGGGAAACCCACGCAGGAACATGAACAGGAACTCTGCACAGAAAGTCTTGCTGTGAAGCAGCAGTGTTAACCAGAGCACCACCGTGGCACCTTGGAGTGACAGGAATTGATTAATTTCTAAGGGTGTACTTCACTTCCATTTGTATAATGTGATTTTTTAAGTGGAAAGAAATCTGGGACATAACCGTTTTAACCCTTATACAGTTACATATTTATATATTTATAAATTAGTCTTTCTTTTTTAGACAAAATTAAGTGTACTCATAAGACAAGCACAAAAATATGTAACACATATCATAATGGTACATCACACAAGGGGCAGAGTAGAAGGAGAGCAGTTAACCCCAGTCAACAGAGCATAAGACTGACTCACCAATTTTTAACCTAATAGTTCTGAAAGACAGAGAAAATGATGAGGAATGGATTCAGATGGATCCATTACATGATCCGGGGCTGAATTTTGGAGGTAATGGGTTATGCTGAGAGTATCCTTATAGCGCACTATATCTGCACGACTTCATCGGTCTAAAGAGTGCTGAAAATGAGCTGGAATGGGATGAGCACTTTTCTGCTCTTATCCTATTACAGAAATTGAAAGGCATGGGTTGAAGATATTTTAAGGGTTTTGCAAAATGCATGAGCAAATTAAAACGCCTATGAAATTAATATAATGAACTGAATTAAATAAGACTAGACATTATTAGAGTTGTAGCAGAACAGTCCTGAGTCATGAGCGTTACGGTACATTCACTACAGTTTGGAAGGCGATATAGTTACCGTTTCCACTTTCGTGCTGGTAATTTCCTTAATTTTCATTGCATTCCTGTTTAGGATTACTCAGGAACTGAGCCACAGTGTTCTGAGATGTTCTTTGCCGAATTAAACTTGATTTAAATAAATAAATGTGGATACTAAAAACAGGCTTTGACTGCTTGTGACTAGCCATCATAATCACCCAATAATTCCACCATCATCCATTCTCTAATCTAAAACCCCTTAATTACCATGGTAACCGCGGAGTCTGACAATTAATTGTTGATTCACAATGAGCACAAGCATTTGTCTGGTTTTTGTATTGATGTCACATTGCACAAAGCCTGATGAAATCACACTGTGATATGTGATGTATAATTACAGAAAAGAGGAGAGGAATAAATGAGGGATGAAGCAAACATTTTTCCTTGTTGGTACACTCTGTATGAGGATGTGTGTATGTGTGCGAGAGAGAAAGAGAGAGAGAGAGAGAGACAGAGAGAGAGAGACACACAGAGAAAGTTATAAGCAAAGAAAATAAGAGAGAAACTCTCCATCAGCTCAACAGTATCAGCAACTCCACAGCTGTGTTAAAAATGGTGCCCATTTACTCCATATTCCCTATAACCGACAAAGTATATTTAGGGTATTTCCTTATCAGTTATAGTTCATTATGTGGACATAAGCCTCTTGCAGGACATTTTCCCCATCTATGCTTCAAGACTTGACTACCAAGTGACAAAAATCCCCAAATTGGTCACGAAGCAGTGTGCCGAGTGCAGTTTTGGACATATAGGGCCATTTGAATGTATTTAGAATGCTAATACATTGGTCAGAAAAATTTCAAACAATAACCAAAGTATTTCACTGTTATTTACCAGGGGCATCTCTACATCAGGGGCCGCTGGGGCCCGACCCCCCAGACGTCACTGTGGAGAAGTGCACATGATCACTAATTCAGGGTAACAAGTAGTAATATATTTTTTCTTTGTAAAGAACATTGTTGTGTGTTTATTACATATGACAAGGATAGCATGTCCTCAAACATTCCAAATATCTTCCTGTACCTGTTGTGTAAAAGTCAGTATTTCTTCTAGCGGTCTTCATTTGGTGAGCATGGGGCAGCCTGTCGGCACTCGTTTAACCAGGAGAAGCAGTGTGCGCATGATCAATGCCCTTTCAATAATAAGCGATGGGGCAGGATGATGTCGGCCCCATGCTGAGAGCAGCCAATAAAAAAATAGAACAATGACATATTGTTAAGATGTTCGTATAGCTAGCCATTGTTAGTCATCACAGTTATGCTAGGCACTACCAATAGCAAGACAACACAATGAAGAAAATCGGCAGTTTATTAAAAGCTCAACCGAACAAATGAAAGGTCACTGGGCGTTTTTTCTTTTCAAACAGCGGTTGTCCGCGGTGAGTCTATTTTGCATTATCGCACACGTTAACAGGCTAATTATATGATTTATGTAGCTTTTGCACTCAACATCCACGTCACTACAATAAATAAATAAAGTTGTAATTCTTTAAAATTGAACTTAAACTTTCCATAATTTAATGGCAAATATGATGACTGGTTTAGTTATTTTCAGTGTAAAAGGCATGTTATTCTGGCTGTACAGTGGTGCTTGAAAGTTTGTGAACCCTTTAGAATTGTCTACATTTCTGCTTAAATATGACCTGAAACATC
>JAQLOM010000006.1:13046013-13056459 GCA_030068315.1 Chrysichthys thysi
ACATCCAAATAGTAACAAAAACATCTACTTTCAAGAAATATGACTGTTAATTTTTCTAAAATTTCAATTTTTAGTCCCAAATGGGGATCATGGAACATGCCATCTATTTTTTATGCCATTCAATATATGATCCCCACATGGGCACCACAGAAGCAAATGGGTTAAAGGTGGAAAAATAATTCAAAGGCAACCCTGGACGTCAATTTTTTTCACCAGACAAGTATTTATTACTTCAACTGAAGTGTCTGTTATTCCATGTATAACTGTACGAATATGAAGAATCTTATGGCTGGTTATTGTACACTGAAATGAAACATACACCGTCAATCTGCCAGGGGAAAGTTTACTCAAACTGAAGAAAATGCTGATAATATTTGATTCTTCTCTGAAAATTGTGGAAATTTCTGTAATTTTGCTCTTACTCGACTAAGATGTTTTACTCTGTACTCTAAAAATAGAGCAAAAACAACTACTTTGGAGGAAAGCATTTTTAACTCTGGGAAAAAAAAGCTATTTTGGCCATTTTTTCCTGCGTACACTGAGAAGAACATATTGTGTTTCGTTAGAACGTGTTTTCAGGGCATATTTTCAAATGCTTGACAATATTCTTTTATTGTACACCTACTACAAGTATTAGTCAGCTCAGAGAAATGTGAAATGGAGTGAAATGTGAGTAGAGAGAGACAAGTGAGATAAAGCTGAGGGGAAAAGTCTGCGGTTATTCAGGAGCTCAATGCAACATGGGAATAAAGGTTTATTCGGCCCATTAGATGCTAAGGTTCTTACATGAAGAATGTACAACATCTCAGATTATTGCAGATGCGTTTAACTCGGTTGCAAAAAGCTAACGTCCCTCTAAAATTTCCTCATGTGCTGTAAGGGTTTTGAAAGTTGCATCATGGTTGTCATAGTGGTGAACTAACACTATATGTGACCCGTGCTGGCATCATGAGCAGGGGCGACTCGAGGATCGTGGCGGTCCTGGGCAGAGAAAGAATCGGTGGCCCCTTCGCCTCATGCTCATGACACAAGCGTTTAACTTTTGCCGAAATTTGGGTGATAAAGTTCAGGATTGCTCCTTCCTGTGCCGCCTTTTTCTTTCGTTTCCAACAACCAGATTCGTGTCCTCAAAATCTCTTCATTTTGCTTAGAATGGGTATGCGAATGTCTTGTGTCCCCTATCCAACCAGATATTCACTATGACTATTGCGCTAACGCTGATACTTCATTAAAACTGGGTGAAACGTTAACTTGTAGGACGACTCGCCCACTTGCACTAGCTTCGTTTTTATATGCACGTGTCCGTAACTTCAAAACCAAGTGGCGGCCCAAGGTATTCTCATTACGGCAAAACATTATAATACTACATAGAATAATATTACTGCTCTGACTTTAGCGACATTAGTAAATACAGCATAATAATTAACAAGAAACACAATGTTTTTCAGCCACATTGTCTCAGCGGTGTTGTTATTTTCTCTTTCTGTTTTATATCAATATATATTGGCATGGCGGCCCCTGGGATTATCAGGAAGTAGAGGAACTACGTTTCGGATTTATCATGGAATATTACGCCAAAGGACTACCTTAATGAAGACATACGAATGAACATAATGAACAAAACCTTAAAATAAAAGTAGTTTGGGATGTTTTTCTTGCAGTTTTATCATGGGGATCAATAAATGAGGGCTTTCTGGACTCATTTTTGAGAAAATCTCATTTCAACCGAAACCTTGTTTTGCCTCTTAGCTCATAATTAGCCCAAGCGCATTCCGACTCATTTTGCCGAGGCAGGTCACATATTCTCATGTTTATGTAGTGCAACTGCTCGCCTTAACTCTTAGCCTGGTTCCTGTTGCTCTGTCCTGTTTCATGGATTACTCTGCATTAGATTTGTGTTCCTGTGTTCTAACCTTTACAACCTTTACAATGGATTCCAATTCCAATTACCGGATTCGTATGAATTAAAGTACTACTGATTTACGCACTTGTGTCCTGCCACAATCTCCATGCTATACATGTTGCACTTGATTTCATGTTAATCCATCTTAAAAATCGGACGTAGACGAATGGGAGGCTCCCAAGTCGAACAATTACAGAGACGAGGGATTATGAAAAGGATTTTCTTTACCAGTGTATTCATTTTGCTGAAGAGCAGATAACAGCTCGTCTTGACTGAGGGTACGCAGTCAGCCAGTGACAACAGCTTCCACGTCTGAACATCCTGTAGCATCCTAGGAGACTAGAAAATGCCACAGACTTTTTTTATTTTATTTTTTTTTTATAATCATTCATCCTTGTAATGATTCAGCCCCTGAACCTTAATTTCAGTCCCAGTCATCGTGCGTCATTCGTCTGCCTGATTTTGCATATTTCACCCCTCAGAAATAACCAAAGTAGTCAAGGTACCAATTTGAAAGACTTTAAAGATTTTGTGTGCATGACTCATCAGATAAAATAAACTGAAATACAGAAGGTATTTGGATTACAGACTTGCTAACGTTTAGGTTTTTTGCATAAATGTTATATATTTAAACAAGTATATTTAAAAGTTAAAATATGCTATTACGAATAGCTCAAACATATGCAACATGAGTGGGGGAAAGGCTCAAAATATGAAGAAAGCAAGTACTCGTTTGTTATTATAAACCATCCTCGTTTTGTGCATGTGAACGTTTCTACTTTTCTAAGAACATTAGCCTCCAACCCTGCAGTTCATTTTCAACCATTCGTTCGTTCATGAACAGTAAGCACTTTATCTTGGTCGGGGTCACGGTGGATCCAGAGCCCATCCCAGGAACACTAGGCATTAGCATTAGCATGCGATGCCTGAGCAAGTCAGTACGGCCGGTAGGAGCTTTGAGGCAGCAATACTACCCACTGTTCGAACGTGCCACGCCCTCTTTGCACTCAATCACAATTACATTGCAATTCATTATAGCTCACGCATTATCCATGAGTGAAGTGACAACCATTACCGTGCACAGATTGGCTTCTGTACACATTTCCTAAATATGCACCAAGTAGTGCAGAAATTATTATTATTATTATTTATTTTTATTATTATTCTTTTTTTTTTTACAGTTCTCAGGTTTAAATAGCCAAAATCAACTGACAATATTTTACACCAGCAACCTGACATTTTTTTTTATAATTGTTGATTTAACTTGTTTTGACATTGTTTACTTCGGTGAAATAAGTAGTGCGAAAATAAAGAAATAAACAAGGCAGTCGATCGTCAGTTGCCCTGTGCAGAGACTGGGCTGGGCAGAAAGCTCTCCTGCATTCAGTAATATGCATGCATTTGTGATCTTTAATTAACTGAAGATAGGCAGAAAACCACACATTCATGCATGCGTACGCACACTGGAATTGCCGAGTGCTCATATTAATATCCAGGAGTGTTCTTTGATTTAATCAAGAGTCATTTTATATCATGGATCTATTTTGCTGACCCCATGTGAGAACTGCTCTTGTAATTAAACCAGGAAGTTAGACAGCAATAAAGATTAGGGGTTTCTTGCAAGCACGTGTGTCAGATGTAATCCGTCATAATGAGCTGTTTGTTCTTAATGGTATGTTTTCATCCTGGATTACGGAATGGATTTGGCATGATTTGTTTTTCAGTGTGCCCTGTGGGATGAAGGTGAAGGTTGGTTGTGGGTTGTCAAGTAGGAGAGCATCTTGACTCACCATGACACAGTCGCTCAGCCAACAAATCAGAGCACTTCAAAGCCAGGCGGCAAGCAGCTAGGAACACTGCATGAAAAGTAATTATTATTTCATGTAATTATAGGCCTGATAAGGTTCCATTATTCAAGACTGCAATTCAATCAGCACGGCCCTGCTCGTGCCCTTTTAGAACCACAGGTACAATGTCAAATCTATGCCATGAACGGATTTTTTGATCCAACTTCAGACGATGAGAAACTGCTCCATTCGTCAGAAGGCACATCGTAACTTGCAGCTGCTTTGCGGTTTTTATGTGCAATATAAACGTTATAAAAATGTCAATTCAAACATTAAAAGAATGTCAAATTGAAATAAAATCCAGTATGTATTTCATCAGCGGATGAACACACAATGAAAACGCAGTGTACGCCATTAGCGCTTGAGCTAGTTCGTCCACGTGATGTTGTACATGGCACACGATTGGCTGATGGATGGGAGGCGACCAACCAGAGCACTGTGTTCTGTATCCTGGGCACTGATTGGCTCAGGGACCGTTCATCTCATCGTCATCAGGACTGCACAGCTAATTAATCATCTTGATCATGAGGTTGCAGTATACGTCGCTGGTGAGTACTCATGTAAAATTTTATATGTTGTTAAAATGACTTCGGTTTAATAGTGTAGAAAGTGTTTAAGAGCAGAGGAGGTTTTTATAAGAGTGTGGGAAAGGTTAATAAGAGAGTGGGAAGGGTTTATAAAGCCTTAAAATATATATAAATAAATAATAAAATAAATATAAGGTCGCTACTTCGCGGATTTTACCTATCGCGGGGTGGCGCCAGAACGTAACCCCCTGCGATAGGTGAGGGATGACTGTATTTCAGTGCTGCTTGTTTGGAAAACCAATTATAGCATTAAGTCTAAAAGATTCTCATGATTACTATGTTCTGATGGTTATGTCCAAAAGAATCTTTTTTTTTTTTTTTTGCATTTTATTCAGCATTGTTACAGCAAAAAATTGGGATAATGCATTGTCTTCAACGAACTTCTTCAAAAGCATGAGGGTCTGTTTACATTGCAGATGCTCCACTGGACTTTTCCCACTGAACTTCATTTCATTCAAATTATTTTAGTGTTTGTCTAACTTGTGTTGCAAGCCTTGTGTTTTTGTGTGTCCTAAATTCAATGATGTTAGCCTGACCGTCCTATGCCTTCTTGTCTATTCTGATTTGTCTTCCCATGTCTAACCTGTTTATAGTCCCTGTTCACGATTATTGTCTAATCTCTAATATCCTGTTTTGCTTGTTTGACCGAACCTGTGCCTGTTTATTCACTTTGATCTCTGCCTACAGTTTTGGAAGTGTCTGCCTGATCTGTTCACGATTAACGGACTGTACCGCATCTGCACCCCCCGGTCTCCCAGTCTGTGTTTGAGAAATATAAAACTTTTTAAATTACAATAAAAAAGTCCATTTCAGGAGATGTTTCAGGTAGAAATTTGTCATTTGCTTTTGTTGCAACAAATCATAAACCCAGAGGTATGACCCAAAACAGATAGACTGGAACAGGAGTGCTGTGCTGTGACTCATTTATTGTCATTATCGTGAGCCCAATAGAAACACCGCCACAAAGAATTGTTCCAGATGTAAAATAGAAAATGTGTACTTGTGAGCGTGGATAATCTTGTAGTTTAGATCGGGCTTAGTTTTTTGGGTAGAAGTGCTGGCTTTCTGACTCGTAACGCATAAATGACTTACTCCCATATGCATAGATGAAATACACGATATGTGACACTGTGTGTACCAAAAATAAGTGAACACTTGACCATCTCACTTGTAACATAACAAGTAATTGTATGTTACAAATAATATATCTTGTCTGCCTGTATGACAATGTCCCTGTGCACAAAGACATGTCCGTAAGACATTTGCTGATGTTGCTTTGGAAGAACTTGAGTGGCCCGAGCCCTCACCTCAACCAGCGTTGGGATGAACGGCAATTGCAGAACTTTTACATTTTCCTTAGCACCCGACCTCACGAAAGCTCTTTAGCGATACATTTGTTCGATTATAATTTGTTATTAAAATTAGAACCTTGATTCTGATCATTTTGTTTTGTCTTCTCGTTTCATCCCTACAGTTGTTCAAATTTATTAGATGATTGACTCGATGATAAACAATCGACTTTTGCTTTTTTGATGTCCTTTTATGAGGTTTGTCCACTTTACAGCTCTGGAAGCTCAATAGATCATTAATACCTCATTTATATGAACTTATCCCTAGTCTTGGACTCCACTCATACATTTTCTTGTCATGAAACGTCATTGAATTAAGGAATAAATCATCCTGTAACAGGACATGCTTTTATAGGAAAACAATCAGTTATAGAGTGGTGTGATGTGACCGAAAAACGAAAAAAGTCCACCAGAAAATAATAAACATTTCCTCCCAGAAAATTTTGCCAACATTTCTTTGTTTATTCGTTTATGTTAAATGCCTATCACACAAGTTCATGTGCGAGTTGTTACTATAAAAAGCTTATAGAAATGTATTAAAATAATAATTGATATATATAAACCTTACAATCAGAACTACTGCCCAAGCCATGCTGTTATAGAAAATGAATGAACTCCTTCGTATCAGTCAGAATCAAAAACATTCAATAGTGCTGTGGTACACAGGTCAAACATCAGCTGAGATGTTGTTCCGAATCATCTGACAGGCTTTTCCCAGACAGTCTAAAGATGCTTTGTAGTTTTTCTCCACTGGATTCTCTAAACCAATTAAGATAATATCAAAAACCTTCATTTTATTTTATTGGTATTTGGTACAGTAGATATCTATAGATATTTGGGCCTGTTCCAACTGTCTGAATGAACAAAGGCCTCACTTAACAGCAGTTATCATGAGCACTTGGCCAGGGATTTGAATTTCCACCACAATAAGTTCACTACATTAATATGCTAATAGTTTCCAAGCATGTTTACCAGTTGGCATGGGTAAGCGAACCATGTTATACAAGCATAACAAGTCTGAGAAGCACGCAGACAGCTGATGTCCATCCAAAAATGTATAGCTGTCAACATTCGTTCAACCCTCCTGAGCTTATCGTGCCACAGTTCTCCTGCACTAAACTAAGTGGATATGTAAGACTCATTGATCATGGCCAACTGTTGCATAAACAAGAAATATGGGCAGCAAAAGAAAATGTCTGCTGCAAATGCATTCTGTGTAATTGGCTTGAATTCACTGCAGTCTTAATAGTTTTATGTGTGTCTGTATTTCAGAAACTAGAAACAAATTAATGATGTTTTCCCTCTAAACAGAGTCACTGAAAGTCCATCTATTATCTAGAACGCCTATCCCTCAGGGATGTGAGAGAGCTGGAACCGATCCCAGCTGACTGCAGGCGAGAGGCAAGATCTACCCTGGAAAGGCCTATGGCAGGGCTAAGACAAACAAGCGGCCATTTACATCTGGGGGCCAGAGTAGCCAGTTAACCTAATCTCCATTTTACTTCACCTAAGCCTGTTGATCTGATCTGCATATCTTTGTGCGGTGGGAGAAACCGGAGCACCCGAGCGGAAGCCCACGCAGACACGGGGAGAACATGCAAACTGTGCACAGAAAGGCCCCGCTCAGCCCGCAGCCTTGAACATGAAACCTTTTTGCTTGGAGGTGACCGCACTAACCCCTGCACCACCTTGCCCCCACCACGGGTAAGTACATGTTGGGCAAAAGCATCTGACTTCAGGAGTGACTTATCACGAATAAAGCTTGTTGATTTTTATTCTATCATAAAGGAGCATGCGTTGGTTTTTCTTTTTCACAACACATTTATCTTATACTCTATTTTAGAACTGCAAGCGACATCTTTAAGGTGCTTAAGAGACATACTGTACCTAAGGTACAAACAAGGCTTACCTTTCCTACATACTGTGCATCTGGTCCTATGTGCTCCTCCAGTACAAAGAACTGGTTCCATATCCACCCGCGCTTTGGTCTGTGGTGGACTTCTGTCTCTCCGTCTTTTGTATGGTTGGAACTGTGAGTCAGGTTGTGATTCCTGGAGATCATCCTGGCCTGTCCGTGGTGACTCGCCCCAAAGCCTCTCTCCAGAAAGCAAAGACAGAGAAGCACAGGACACAGACAGGAAGTTGGACTCACCTTCATGATGGTGAGTAGGTACAATATTTCCAGTATTCCAAAATAATGTTTGTTTGCTTGGTTTTTTTCCCCCAAAAGTATCACAATAATCCAAATGAATGAAATATTCCAGAAGCAAGTATATTCCTACGGATACAGACTATCTTCTGCTTCAGGAGCTTCTTTTTCATCCGCCCCCTACAGCCAGTTCTGTAACCCTCCTTTGGTGCTATTTTAGAGAGATGAGATCCAAGAAGAGAGAAGGGCCAGAGTCAGAGGTCCAGAAAGCTTTTATGATGCTCATGTTTCAGTCATCCATATCAGCACGGCTGCACAAATGCATTTACATAATGGACTCAGAAGGTTTTTGCTTCAGGAAACAATTGGAATTGGGTTTAGAAAGGTTTTAGCAAAGTTGTAGGGAGACACAGGCCATCTCAAGATACCTAGAGAAGAAAAAAAATATATATAATTATGAGCTTTACATTAAATTAGCTGTCTAGGATCCCAGGGAAGATACTGCACCCAAAACTGATACCCAAATCCATGGAGGAAAACTCAAAGCATGTCCACAAACATGTTACGGATGATAGCTAAGGATGGTTTATGGATATGTTTTATTCTGGTTTTCTAGACCGTCACATGCTTGGGCCACATAGCTTTATTGAAAGTGCATTTGTAATTTGTAATAACAATCAAGCTTTTTTTTTCTTCTTTCTTTTTTTTTTTTTTTTTTTTAAAGAACACCTATATGACTTTCCTTTTCAGTTTATACTTTCCTCAAGACAACATCTAATGTTGATTAAAGCTGAATGTATTCAATTGCTAGAAGCTGGGCCGTTACTTCAAAGTGCATTCAAACGTCCACATGGATTTACAGTATAAATGGACTTCAAGAAGAGAAAATGTTCATGCAGTTACCAGTGCAGCTAGGGTTATTTTTTCTTCCAGGACACCAGAGTATGCTCATGTAAGATAATGAATTACACAGACATCATTTTTTTAAATAACCTAACAAATGTTGGAGCCAATCCCAGCTGAGTTTGGGGCGAGAGGCATGGTACATCCTAGGCAGGTCTCCAAGCTTTTGCAGGACTAACACAGACAATCAATCATTCAGACTCACATTCATTCATACCTATGGGCAATTTAACAAGTTGTCCTAGTCTGCGTGTCTTTGGACTGTGGGAGGAAACCAGAGCATTCAGGGGAACCTTCCGCGGCATGGGGAGAACATGCAAACACCACACAGAAAGGCTCCAGTCACCCGGCAGGTTCGGACCCAGAACCTTCTTACTGTGAGGTGACAGTGCTAACCACCGAAGCACCATGCCACCCCAAATGTAATCCTACATGCATAGATGCAAAGTTGCATGGATTATGTGATAAAAACATAAAAATTCAAATCCAGCTGCTACAGTAAACCAAGTGTGATTCCTAAAAAAAAAACCCTGAAAAATTCAGCGAATTAGGACTAGGGTTGAGTGTCCATACCTTTTGTGAATTTCAAATAAACCTTTATATGACATCACAATAAAGTATAATGGTAGCAAACCATTTGAGTGGGATTGGAAGAAAATAATGCGAAGATGTAGAGAAAATATAGACGGTCACACAGAGAGAGAAGCAGTTTTGAAAAAAAAAAAAGAAAAAAAAAAGTCCTTTTCCACGTTTTATTTCTGACGCTGCTGAAAAAATGTCAAAAAAGTGTTATTCAGTGATTCTTGGACTGAATTTTGGCGTTCTGGAGTGTGTAGGAAACCTGGCAGCAGTTCATTCAGTGGGCTGTTGGTCTGATTGGAATTAAAATACCTCATTATACCTACTCTTTTCATCCCTCGACACCCAAACTTCTCTGTTTCCTGGCACCTGCACTCAGCCACGATCAACACAGAGACAGAGATTTGTTTTCAGGAAATGGAGATTCAAAGAACCATATTAATGGAGTAAACTATTTGTGTACTAGCAAAGTTTAAATGACACATCTGTGTGTGTGTGTGCAAGTGTGTGTGTGTGTGTGTGTGAGAGAGGGAGAGAGAGAGAGATGACACATCATGATAGCAAAGTGAATGATGTCCAAATCCAAGCTACAGGAAAAGCATAGACAGACGGAGTATAAGAAGGAAAATTAACAAGAATGAAATGTACATTTATGAGTTGTGAGACATCCTAGATCTTAAACATGTCAGACCCAGAGCAAATGTGTCAAAAGCTATTAAGAATGCACATTAAAATGTCTTGGTAAATTGATAAATACTGATACACGAGATGGGACCGGGACAGCATGGGCGATCAAATGTAAATAATATTGTAGGTAAAAGAAACAAGAAGTAATGCATTTCTTAATCTGGCAACAGACACGAATTGTTAAAGGAGACAGAGCAGAAAACGTAGAAAAACCCAGAAGTGAGATGTAACTGCTGGGGTGGGGTTTAATACAAAGGGATGAGCAAAGTCTCACATTTTCCTACAGTATGTTTATTGTAGCTAATGTAGACTAACTGCCAAATGTCTCTCAGCCTCCACTGTGAAATATGCATAAACAGGTGCTTGCTCCCACACACACACACACACACACACACACACACACACACACACACACACACACACACACACACACACACACACA
>JAQLOM010000006.1:13214369-13227838 GCA_030068315.1 Chrysichthys thysi
TTGCCTATGAAAATTCCCTCTTATGCCATTTTTCACAGTGTTTCATCTTATCCAGAAAAGGCTTGAAAAAAACACATGAACGTTGACAATTACCTACCCTGTCTTGTCCAGAATACTGATGTGGTGTTTAAGTGGACTGGGACGAACAGCACACATGTTCAGATAGTTTTCACACCTTGAAAAATTGCCTGTAAAACTGTCTGCCAGATTGTTTGCGGGATTGCTTTCCGTGGACACAAAGATCTGCAATCCTTAGTGACAAATGCTCCTCCGTTTTAGGTGGTATAGTACATAAGAGGATGCATATTCTTCATCCCTAAGTAGACACAGACATTTTTTGCTGTGGCCATAATTGGCAAATCATTCCAGTTGGTTAATCTGCATAATTGTATTGCTATGACATATTTATAATCACAGCACTGAAGCTCAAGTGACTCCATTAACTTGTGTACACTTGTTTACCTAAATCATGTATCATCAACTATACAGTTAGATAATGAGTAGTAACAGGTGTCTGGAACGCATTAGAAGAGATTGTGTAAATGGAAGTGTGCTTGTGGAAATGTTTGTTAAAAATAAAAGGACAGATTTACAGCATGAGCTCCCAAAAAACTTTTCTTTTAGTTTAAAGTTCCTGTAACCTGCCATAGCCCATTAGATATACGTACGTAACTTGTTTAGCAATGCATCTACAAAGCTGCATTTGGTTTTAGCTTAATTGCACATCGAATGGATTTTGTTGTTTCATTGAGAGCAAGACTGTGTTTTGCCTTAGGGCAGCCAGTGAGGTCATCGCCAACAAGTTTATAATCCACGCTTACCAAACTGCATCCTCTCTCTGTTTTGCATACGGTTAACAATCCCTTACAACTTTTCGCTCACCATAATTAGTGCAATCAATCATTGTTCATTCTGTTTAGCAGAATCTTTGGGGATTGTTCTTTTCCTAACTGACTCTGGAGAAGTCAAGTGTGGAGGAACAGGGAACAGCTTGTAAGAAGAAGTAGAATGAGGGCAAAGGGAAGACTGAAGAGTATGCGCTTGTTTACTTACCAGTGAATCACGGGGCTTGGGAAGGTTAATAGGATTTTGTTCACATCAATAGTGCTGATGGAACAGCGTGTAAGCTACTGCTCTTGCATCAAACCACAGCCACAAAAGGAGGCCAATTGCACGCCAGGTTCTAGCACTTCAGAGTAGCTTGCTACTCACTAGGGACTGACTGCTTATGTACTTCGACTGACTAATGACAATTCAGGGCCAAGTACAAAAAAAGTGCTTCAGATTTGCTTTTCTGCTATGTAATGAAAGGCATGTCAGAGTTTTTGTGAACTTTGTGCTGACCTCAATGTCTGTGCTTTCCTCTAGGAGATTGAGGGTTGTTCTCTACATTCTGTGGTTTGGCAAGCATTAAATCATTAAGTGGAAGACCAAGTTCCTGAGGTAGCAGCAGGGTACTTATGAATATTAAAGTTTATTCATCTGGGCTTTAAATGATTGTTTGACATTGATTTCTGTGAGTTCCATGCTTCCTAATAAACATGGGAAAAGAAATTATAATGAATGGAGTGCTGTTTGATTTGAAAAAAAAAAGTGTTAATTACTCTTGTCTTCAAACTACGATGGGAATAAGGGGTGTTGGTCTGTTTTATTTGATTTTTATTCAGATGATAAAGGGCAAATTCAAATGTATTTTCCTTATTAGCATGCATCATTTTAAATACATTCTAGCCCCTGTACTTATTTACTGAAATACTCATCTCCACTTAAATTTGAATTCTATTTGACATTTCGTTTTCAATGTGTAAACTGTTATGAACACGCCACATTGAAAAAGCTGTTCCGTTTTTTCCATTTAACATCATTTTTTGTCCTCTACTACAAGTCAAGAGTGATTTAAAAAAATAAATAAATAAAACAAAACATCTCGGTAATTTTACTTGCAGTCAAACACAGAGGAAGTCAACATTGTACACTGATCAGCCACAACATTACAAACTTTCTACCTAATATTGTGGAGATCTTTACCATCAAAATAGCTCTGAGCTCAAATTAGCTCCATGCCACCAAAATAGCTCTGACCCATCAAGGCACAGACTCCACAAGACCTCTGAAGGTGTGCTGTGATATCTGACAGCAAGGTGTTAGCAGCAGGTCTTTTAATTCCTGGAAATTTGCGAGGTAGGACCTCCATGGATTGAACTTGTTTGTCCAACACCTTCAGCAGATTGAGATCTGGGAAATTTAGAGGCCAAGTCAATAATCGTCCAATATTTGCTCATCAGGTTATTTCTGACCAATTTTTGCAGTGTAGCAGGGTGTATTATCTTGCTGTAAGAGGCCACTGGCATTGGGCAATACTGTTTTCATGAAGTCGTGAACTTGGTCTGCTACAACATTTAGGTAGTTTGTATGTGAAATTAACAACCACATGAATGTTAGAACCCAAGGTTCCCAGAAGAACATTGCCCAGAGCATTACACTGCCTCCACTTGCATGCATTCTTCTCATAGTGCTTCCTGGTGCCATCTCTTCTTCTGGTCAGTGATGTATTTGCACCTGGCCATCTGGTAAGTCATGAAAAAAGAAATGTGATTTTTCAGACCAGGCCACTTTCTTTCATTGCTCCATTGTGCAGTTCTGATGCTTACATGCCCATTGTAGACACTTCCACTGGTGGATAGCGGTCGGCATGGGCACTCTGAATGGTCTACAGCTACGCAGCCCGATATGCAGCAAGCTTCAAAGCATTGTGTGTTCTGACACCTGTCTATCATAGCCAGCATTAACGTTTTTAGCGATTTGTGCTACAGGAGCTTTTCTGTGGGACTGGACAAGATGGGCTTGCCTTTGCTCTACATGCATATTAATGCACCCTGAGTAACCATGATTCTGTCACCGGTTTACTGGTTGTCCTTCCCTGGATCACTTTTGGTAAGTATTAACCAGTGCATCCCAGAAACACTCCTAACCTGCTAAGATCTGCTGTTTTGCCCTGATCCAGTCATTTAGCTATCACATTTTGGCCCTAGACAATGTCAGTCAGATCCTTAAGCTCGCCCATTTTTCCTGCTTCCAACACATCAACATCGGGAACAGACTGTTCACTTGCTGCCTAATACATCCCCACCCTTGACAGGTGTCATTGTAAAGAGGTAAGCAATGTTATTAAACCACTCAGGTGAAATGAATGTTACTGCTGATCAGTGTATAGTCTGTGGACAAGTCTCGCCTCATCTTGGACAGACTTGGGAGTACCACCTTAAATAAGCTTGGAGAATTGATCTACACTTATGGAGTTGATTAGAACAATAAAGAAACAGAGAAGTATGCCACCCATTCCAGCCAAGGCCAGCGAGTAACAGGAACCCATAGTACTCGTCAGAGCATAAAGAAAGCTAAAAAAGCAGTGTGGAAATACTGCAGAGGAGAAGACGGAAAACATTAACCTTTTGCAAGGTCAGTCTCACAATATTGGGGAGAGCTGAGCACCTGAGAAAAAAGCACAGGATGAAAGCGCTGGCAAGAGTTAGCATCTACTAAGGTCCAAGCACAGGATGAAAGAGTTAGCAACTCATAAAAGACATCCTGACAAAAAAAAAAGAAAAAAAAAGGAAAAGGTCTGGAACACTTTCATTCCCAAAAGCAAACCTTTAAGATCACCTGGAAAAGTTCTTTTCTGACAGGTGATAACAGGAGTGGGCTACCTTACGCCCCTGACATACCACCAGTTCACTAGCCAAGACACCAACTAGATGCTAGAACCATGCATCAGGCAAGATCTGCATAATCTCCAGGGCCCAATGGAGTGCCACGGAGTGTGAAAAAATGCACTAGGGACACTGCAAGTAAGCTGAAAGCAGATTAGGGTGATATGACAGCAACAGGAGACCCAAATATCATGGCCCTGAGCAGGAGAAGGACTCCGTTGACCTTAGCCAATTCCACCAGGTCAAGTTGGCCAGTGTTGAAGGCAAAACAAAAAATTACCATGGGGCCACACATGCTTTTGGATCTGGAATGAAATATCTTTTTTAAATCTCTATAAATATATCATGATTTTCTTTGTGCCTGGAACCCTCAACCATGATCGGGCATCAGACCACAGCTGCCAAAATAGATAGAAGGGACATCTGTATGGTGTTTCTGGATCTTGCCAATGCCTATGGATAACTTTCCCACAACGTCCATGGAGCTGTATTGTGTTAGTCTGGTGTTTAAGACCATCACAAATCTTGTCCAAGAGTATTTTTAAGATGTCCAGATAAGACTTAAGCACAGGCAGCATCTGGAAGCATCTACAACATGTTCTTACTTGTCTTCACAATGGCACTGGAGGTCATCATAAGATCTTCATAGTGAGTGGGTGCTGGAGAGCAGATAAAGTCCAGCTTAAGTCCTCGTTCCTTTAGAGTTTAAATAGATAACCTAGAACATTCAATAAAAGATGCACCAGTGGCTCCTGAGAAAGCTTCCGAAAATATCAAACTTGCTCAAATGAAGATCAAATCAAATTGGCTTTGAAAGAATTGATCATATCTTACTCTACCACAAACTAAAGCTCTGGTGCCTGCAATTTTGCCTCCTTTCATGTGGCCACCTAGCTATTTTCAAGGGTCCGATCACAAAGGTTGAGAGGCTGGAAATGACAATTACTTCTTCTGTCTGAGAATGGCGAGGTCCCACCAGGTTCCTCAGGCACCATTGTGATCTAAAACAAGAACATTCTAGAACTACCCATTTTCAGTCTCCTTGTGAAGTATAAGTGCACCATAGTAAGGGTGCTGATAGAGTCTCACAATAACTAGTGTAGCCCCCACCTGGGTAACTGGGATGTGGCCACCATCATAGGCAACCCAGCAGACATAGGTGACACTCCAGGAGAAAGAAAACTGATAGCTAACTTAGTGGAGCAAGGCATGGGAGGCCTGGGCCTTGGTGTAAAAAGGCTATCTCCCTGGGGTGGCTAGGGCAGTAAAAGAGACAGCAGTGTGTAGAGAAAAGGAAGATCTCTCAGAAGACCTGGAAGATATGGAAACATTTATATAACGCTACATTATTGGAGCCTCATATGTTGTATGAAAAAATTTCAGCCGATGCCAACAAACAGCATGTGAATGTTGTCTGCAGATGGTTTTTAGTCACTTCCCCCAAAGCATGCGACATTGCTTCAACATCCGAACTACAGTATTTAATTGACGGGGGAAATGGAAACTGGTTTGCAAATCGAGATTATTGAAAAGAAACAGGACAGTATTGCAAATGCTTTTTTTTTGGTCAAAATTGGAACTTGTAATGGGCAATATGAAATAGAAAGGCGATATGAAGTAGAAGTACTGATATGACGTTTAAATATGGCAGAATGATCCTTAAAAATTAAAAGGAAATGTCAAATGACAGGACTTGTATTTGGCTTGAATTTTGATTTTGCACAAAAATGTAAACACACATTTTGCAGATGAAATCAAATTATGTCTCAGAATTATATGCTCATTCGCAAATACATGCTTGAATTATCGTTTTCAGACTAAAATGTGAAAAGTCCAGAAAATGACACGCAGATGTGAGTTCAGTGTGATTTGGATTTTGAAATCATAAGAAAACTCTGAAGACTAACTGTCTCAAACTTTAACCTCTCTATCCTTTGCCTACAAATTGAGTTGTGCACATTTCTTTGATTTTGCAAGCATGAGACCTTGTCTGAATAAAGCCACTGTTATGATTTAAATATGAAAGGAGACTCCACTGGCCATAAATAAACATGGCCTCCAATAGAACTCAGCAATGGCTGGTGAATTATCCTTCTAAGAAAGACCATAAATGGCTCTGATGGGTTCTTGCTGGGCTTTTAAGTGCCTATTCAACGGTCAGCACAGTGGCTCGACACAGATGGAAAAACTCATTCAGTAGCACACGCTGATGTAAAGTGATGGGATTAATGATAACACATCTGCTTTGAATCATCGTTGAAACATATTCACTTCTCCATCCTAGGTATATATGGCATTCTTTTGTTTTTCTAGTACTTTTTGTGGGAATGTGAATGGATAGTTGGCAGGAATAGGGCCAGGCCCAAATGATCACTATAATTCCAGGAACATAGAAGAGAGAGAGAGAGAGAGAGAGAGAGAGAGACAGAACAAATATGAGCATCTGAACACTGGGAAGAAGGCCAGGTCACTGATTACTATAACACTACCTCCACTGATGAACTTGTCCCTGTCAGCACTGCTTTACTGCTTGAGCACATCCACACAATGATGCTATGGATGAGCAGGTCTCTTTCTTCTCCTTTTTTATTTATTGTTTTCTTTATCACCGTCGTTCTGTTTTTTCTCAGTTTCATTGCTCACAGGCTTGGGTCTGTTACCCAGTGATCTTTGCATTTACACTCCATAGATGTGAAAGGACAAGATGCTATCAGTTGGCACTCAGAGACTAAAGTCCTCTCTCTGCCTCAAACTCCTGCTCATGACACTTGTTTACTTGGGCAAGATGAAGGGAGTGATGAAAGCAAGCTTCCTCTACAGAAAATTGGCTGCCGACAGTCGCCCTCATTTCCCTCCCCCCCCCCCCTCCCCCCAGGACTGTAACTGCTGCTTTCTAAATTATGGTTGTCTCAGAGCTCAGAGCTTACGCCACTGGCTTGACAAGCACTTCACTCTGATCTGATGCCATGCAGGCTGAGAAGAACACTTGCACTATTGTGATTTTTATCTCTGCGCTGCTCGGCGCACCTTTGTGTACTTGTGAAAGGCTTGAAAGTTAGATTATGGAATGGCTTTGACTTTCGTACTTTGTTATATGCGTATTCGAGCGTTTCGGTCATAATGGAGACTCTGCATCTAAAATGGATTTTTGTATATATTCATAAGGTGTGGAGTAATATGTTGGAATTTTATTAGCATGGTGCTGTAGGTTGATGGAATGAAATTGTTATAGCGTTCTCCTGCTGACCTTTCTGTGATTGCTTGCTTCAAAATATCCACAAAACTAAGCATTCAAGCCTTTTGGCCTTCTACCTATTGAGTACGTTGGTGCACAGGTAAACTTGTTATCTTATATTAGCATGCAACGACATCATGTATCTTGCATCGGAATCTAGTGACGATTAATTCAGTAGAAACTTAAACCCAAGCTTACCTTGCCTACATACTGTTTTCCACTTCCGGTCCACTCCTCCAAGAGAAAGAAACTATTCCACATCCATCCACGCTTGGAACGGTGAAGTGTCCGCCCATCCCTGTCAGCTGCGCTAAATCCAGGCACCGGGCGGAGCAAAGCTGAGCTCCAATCCAGGACAGACAACAGCAGGAGCAAAGTGAGCTGATTAGTTATCATTGTATCCAATCGCTCCTGGAGAGTCCTTGATAAGGAATCAATTACTGGCTTGAGTGTTGTTTGGGAGATACAGCTGAATGCAAATCACAGCAGAATGGGGCATCCTATCCTCAGTCGTCTTTTCTTCTCTCTTGTTCAGGCCTGGAAGAAGGCGAGAGAAGCTTGATGAGGCATAAAATTATGTATCGTGCTATGGTTTCTTCTTGGAATCCCTAAGATGACAGCAATTGAACAGCTTTCATTTGGCAAAAAACCCCCAAAAAAAACAATCAGTGGAATGTCCAGAAAAAGTTACAAAGAGTTTCTAACTAACTACCTTCCGCATTCATGATAAAGAGTGACAAATTCTTCAAAAACATATTCATTTTCCGTGAACTGTGATGCTATGCTCAAAGTTTTGATTATATCCAAGTCTATGGTACACAATAAACAGAGCGGGCTGCTTAGCTAAACCCACAATGACTCACTGAAGCACAGTGTGCCCCAAGAGCACTGCTGAATGGTAATTTAGGGAGCGCATGCATAATTTATGGGCTTTTGGAACTTAATCCTAATAAATCTTTCTTCCTTCATTCCATGCGAGCCAGTTTTCAAGGAAAATGCAGAAGGCCAAAGTGTCATGCCAGCCTGATGGGCATTTATTACCCCACTGTATCTCTGGGGGGGGTGGGGGTGGGGGGATCACAAGCAAATCAGGAGCGAATTCATAATATTATGTCATTCTTGTTCACCGATCTGAATCTACAAGAGAACGGGAAGGATAATAAAAAAGTCAAAGTGACATTCTTGGCATAAGGAAGAACAAAGCATCCGTGCCTCTTTTTTGTCTGCGAGCAAATTAGAAGTATGGTCCTTTTTGATGTTACTAAAATAGTACTTGTAAAGTCATATTATCTTAAGAGCATGAATAAAATGATTTAATTAATGCGATACAGATGAAACTGGGCATTAGTCGCAAGGTAGCAGTTTAAAAGTGTGTCAGCTGATGTAATTTGTGGACTCGCTGCTAATGTTGATGATGAATAATGAATTTATGCAGGCCCAGCATGGGAAGGCCTCTGTGGGCTTCAGACATGCGGTTCATGTATCTCAGGGTCAGAGAGCCGGGGAAAACGTTTACATTCAACACTTCTGTGGTAGCCTGTGGTAGTCTTCATGAATTATACATGATGCTAAGGGCAGAGATGGTACAGTATATGCTATTGCCAATGTAGTATTATAAAATTGTGAAATCAATCTACGTACTTTTACCATGTGCTGTTCATGTAAGTAAGAGTACACTGATAACATTACAACAGTGGCGAAAGATGCAACGTACAGTGAACCCCCGCAATATCGTGGTTCACCTATCGTGGGTTTGATGCATCGCGGATTTTCACATTTTGATTCGCGGAATTTTTTGGCTTTCGCAGGACTCTGGAATATAAAATATAAAATAGAATTTTTTTTAAAAAAATGTTAATTCAAACATTAAAAGAAGATTTAAATCTAAATAAAATGGTATGCACCGTATTTCATCAGCAGATGAATACACAGTGGCGGTGTACGCCGCTTCCGCTTGAGCTAGTAAACAGGCTGTAAACAGGAAGTGACCTCACCGGCAGGAAGTACACATGTAGATTTTATATGTTGTTAAAATGACGTGTGTTTAAGAGTGTAGAAAGTGTTTAAGAGCGTAGGACGTGTTTATAAGAGTGTGGGAAAGGTTAATAAGAGAGCGGGAATGGTTTATAAAGCCTTAATATATATATAAATAATAAAATAAATGTGACAGCGCTACTTCAGGGATTTCACCTTTCGGGGGGGCGCTGGAACGTAAGCCTCGCGATAGGCGGGGGTTCACTGTATACACTTTTATCTTCAATATAAAGCTAGTGTACTGGGTTTCGGTTAACCTTCTTGTTAAATTGTTTAACGGTCAATTTGACCCATCTTAAATTAAACAAATCTAAAAAAAAAAACAGTTAAAAGTCTTCTTATACTTGGCTTAATAAGTGTAATGAACATATAACATGAAAAAGGTTCATTTCACATATTTTATTTATTTATTTATTTTTGGTGTCTTGCACTTTCGGGTAATTAAACATGCCCCGGGTGAAACTGACCCATGAACATCATTGGTGTTCCTGAGAAACGAACGAAACGGGAGGGTTAAACCCTTCTATAATATGTATTTATGCTAGGTCATAGGGGAAATACTCCATAAATCCCCAAACTGGGCATCCATCCATTAATACAACAGTTCCAGTTGATGACTTTGATCTATAACAAATGCTCCACCTATTATCATTCCTCAAGGTTACCTCAAGGGTGAACAAAAACTATTAGCAAATCCTGACACCTTTACACGCCTGTATTGTTCTTTACAGAAATACATATTTTATTTTATCTTATTTCCGATCGTTGTTGTCGTCCTTCAGATCCTTTTCCTATTTGTTGAGCATTTGTCTCTTCCTTTATTATTTAGAATCCATACATGTTTTTTGTTTTGTTTTTTTCTTTTTTGAGGACATTCTTGCCTACACGTATTTCAGAGTCCATGTCATGGTTTCATATAAATAATAAGACATTAAAGTATATTACCATTTAATTTAATCTGATTCTGTGTGATCCGGAAATACGAGAATCTTCTGATGCCTAGTAGAATAATATGATTAGTCTGAGGTTTAAATTTTTTCCATAGATATTGTGTTCTCTTGATTTCATCCTGGATGCAAACTAGGTTTGCCTTGTATTTTTTTTCTCCCCAGGGTTAACTTTTTGCACGGCTTTTTGAAAAATTGTCCTATCATTCTTGAATGATGGAAATATACCATCTCCTGTTTATGATACTTGAATAAAAACTGAAAATGAAAATAAATGTGACTATTATTTTGTTTTCGTCATCCGTTAGGTATTAGCATGCCCTCCCAGTAACAAAATATCTCTTTTATCTGTTTCTGCCATCTAAAGCCCTATGCATGTCTCTCCTCCAGGTGACCAACTGATGTCTCCTGCATTTTTTTTTACACACTATAAAACCTAGACAGCTAGTAAGCTCTAGTCTATGTGCATCATTGTCTTGTCAGAGCAGATTTATACTTCACAAACGTTCGCGAATTAACCAAACAAATACCCTTAGAATCCCTGAAGTAAATAAGGACACTAACAATATTGATATGTAGTTTTTACGTGACGCGATGAAGGTTTTCTGGGCATTTTGCTGAATCCATGACACTGATGGTGTCAATATACCCCTTCATACATAAGCGAAAAACATGGAAATTACACCTGTTAGAAACATCTCTCAATTGTCCATAAAACCGAAGCATAATATCATGCATAGGGAGTATGTTTTAAACACTGTGCTAAATATACTGCATGCATTTTTTTTTTTTATCTTGATACGAAGCTGCCACAATGTTTGGAAAGGGTATATCTTTAGTAATCATATTGTAAATCATGCAATAATTGAAGGTTTCAAGTCATTTTCATTGACATGACGGAGTTGTGCTTTCAGCGTTGTACTATCATGCTGTAGATTGCACGTGTACACAGTTCTTGTTTTGCTGCGAAAGTGTCATCAATGCTGTCATGTAACAGGGCTGTTTAGCGAATAAGGTTTGTGGAAGGGTCCAGATAGGAGATTATGTGGTGGTGGCTGACTTAGAGGCCGCCAATAAGCTATAAGCTGATAAAGGGTTTCATTTTTCCCCCTATTACTGGCCTCCACACTCTGACTTGAGCTCTTCCACAGTGATGACAAGTGCATCCTTGGAATCTTACAGAAACCGTTTGTGGCAATTAAACCATGGTGATTCTTGCGATTGCATTTTCTAATTAACATTCAACGCTGTCCTTGGGTTTTAATAGCATTCCGGATATTAATCTTTGATGCAGCGTGCCTATTAAGCATTAAAACAGCACATCTTTTTAAAATTCTACATGCTGCCCCATGCCAAGGGGGCGGCTGGGCCCTCAAAAGAGGGAAAGAATCCTTGCCAGATGTTCAGCACTTTCATTTAATTATCTCGACTTGATTATTGTATTAAGAGTCAGCAGCATATTAAAGTTCTTTACGATCAAAGACATCCGTGTAGGAGGATTTACCGTGGCTTAACATAAAAACAGGGAGGGGAGAAAAAAAGCTATAGGGAAGGGCAGATATTCTGATATAAAGCCTCACAGCCTTACTTGTTGTATTAACTAGCTTAAGTGGTAGGTGTACAAGTGTAAGTGTGTGTGTGTGTGTGTGTACACATGCCTACAAAGCTGACTGCTTTGTAATTTTGTTTTAAAATGTATTTAAATGCGGACGCACTGTTTTTAGGTGCGTTGGCGGCTTGAAACTGACATACAGGCTGTATGAGCAACAGGCTTTTATGTACTGCATAATCGTAGCACGCTAAATATTAGTGCAAAGACTAATAGGAGAGAACACACACAAAGAAAGAGAAAGAGAGAGAGCGAGAGAGAGAGTAGTAAGAGTAGTAAGTCAGGTCAGTAGAGCGGCTATGCCCTGGCTAGTGAGACTCTGTCTTTGTAATTGCTGTAGTCCTGTCTGCGAGGCAGTGATCTATTTCTCCAGAGACTTATAAAAATCAGTCTGGAGCAGTAGTGCCTACTGGGAATACATTTCCCATAGTCCAGCACAGCCTCGTTTGCTCAGCCCTGTGTTGTGCCAGTTATTCCGTTCCTTCTCTCCTTCTCTTTCTCTCTTTGCTTTGCCCTGGAGGGCTGCCTCAGACACGGATCATTTAGGGAATCTGGGCTAGCCCTCTCCACGCCTGTGCCGCGCTGATGGATGGTTGTACTCATATATGGGGTAACACTGTCTATGTCTGTGCATTCATTTTGCACGGAGTCTTTGGAGGAAAGTTTCTTTTCTTTCTTCCTTCCTTTCCTTTTCTCCTTCCCCGTGACCTTGACAACTAACACACAAAGAGGACGGAACATGGATTTGAAGCTCTGATTGGATCGAATAGTGAGGCAGATCGCAAAATGAAAAGAAAAGGCAAGAGGATATCCATGCTGGGTGTGTTGGATGAGCACTGCACTCCATATGATTCTAAACTCGAAACACAATCATAAGCCTTTTAAATAAACTTCACGGATGTCTACTAAGAGAACGATGCGGTGCGTGGAACAACAGCCCCATCGGGTTACAAGAGCTAGAGATGCTCAGTACAACGTTTCATTTATTTTAGTTTTCCCGAGCATAAAAATTAAAACATGTTTGTATTGTAATTACATCATGACTTTAAAAAAGATGCCAAGATGCTCTCTGGCTCAGACTGAGCTGTTGGGAAGCAACTTAAAAACTCAACCACTTGGTGGAGCTCACCATCTCTCAAAGAGTGCAGCATGGTTTCAGCAATGTTCCTCTCTGTCCTCTCTCTCTCTCTCTCTCTCTCTCTCTCTCTCTCTCTCTCTCTCTGCTGTTTTTATTCTATTCAAGTATTGACTGTATTGCATTGAAGAGACATTCATTAGGATACTCTGTATGCTGTAAATAGCTTGCCAATAATAGTGAAATCTTCATCTTCAATTTAACGTCTGTTGTATATTCGCTCGAATATTTTCCAGAACGATACTCGAAGCCCAGTAAAAACTTTGTCATCCTTCATGAACAAATATCAAATGAAACAGAAAGGATTTTTTTCTTCTACAGTTATAAAAGTTGACTGCTAAACATTTCACAACAATCCAGTGTCCATCCAGGTTTAGAATCAAAGATCATGTGCAATTATTAGCTCATATTAGCTCATTTGATTTTCACAAAAATATGGTAATTAGACTCAACTCTGCTGAGTGTTGTACATTTGTTGCTAATTGGTTGAATAATGCAAAGACACTAAAACAAACAAACATGCAATCCAACAAACAAACAAACAAACAAAAAAATATCTGTACCGAGAAATCCTCATGGTTAATATAGTTTATAATAATTCCAGTGGGGGAAAAAAATAGAAAATTTCTGTTTCACGTGTAACTTCATTTCGGATGGAAAATTTTTAGACGCTTATTGTTCTTTTTGCTGTTTTCCATTTATTCACTGTTTTCTCATTCTTTTCTATCGTGTGTGTGTGTGTGTGTGTGTGTGTGTGTGTGTGTGTGTGTGTGTGTGTGTGTGTGTGTGTGTGTGTGTG
>JAQLOM010000006.1:13355904-13367363 GCA_030068315.1 Chrysichthys thysi
ACCGGAGTACCCGGAGGAAACCCACACGGACACGGGGAGAACATGCAAACTCCACACAGAAAGGCACCCAGGTTGACTCCAGGAATCGAACCCAGGACCTTCTTGCTGTGAGGCGACAGTGCTGACCACTTAGCCACCGTTTTTGTCTATGAGACAAGTTATCGCTGCAGCAAAACAGTCTTTATGTCACTAGCCTTACTGCTAACACTTTTTAAAAAATAAAACAATGAAAAGAAATAAAACGCAGCTAAGTGTGTTACAGAAAAAAAGCCGAAAATGTAGACTCCTCCACCCTGAAGACTTTCATACAGTAAAAAGAACGTACTCAATCACCGATACTGGAGACTCCTTCCTTAAATATGAAGTAAACGTCTCCTTCAGGAAAGATTTACCGATAAATAGCAACCCATTTTGTTTCGTTTTTGGTTTTCTCTTCTTAGCCTTAAGCGACTGTTACTATAGAAACAGTACCACATTAGACAGAAGACGTTATACTACAGTATAAGCCTGTCATTTGAATAACAGCCGGAACTTCGGTCAGATCTGCTGTTCTAGAGAACCAGTCAACACCTTCTGACCAATCAGATTTGAGATTTCAACAGCGCCGCGGTGGACCGAAAAATCCAGAGACTTCTGGGAAAGTCTGGATCCCCCGTTGGCTCTTGAGTTCATACGGATAAATGTACACACAAGGAGAGACGCTTCAGACTCCGGACTCACTTCGGAACGCGTAACCGACGATGAAACACGTCACGTTTCAATTTCAGATCTGTATTTTGCGCACACATAAGAGTGCGATGTCAATTTTGGGAGATTTTTCTTTCGTATGAATGGTTTGAAGGCAAATCCAGAAACGAAGACAAATAACACGAGTGATTTGATTAGAACAAAAGTAATGGCGCCCTATATCAGAAGGAGGCCTTATAGTATGTGTATGTTGGGGGACATGCTGCAGTGGCTAAGCTGCGTTACTGGAAAATTCAGTACACACAAACACACACACCCCATAAGACTTTTTTTTTTTTTCAATTTGTCATTTTTCAGCTCTTTGTGTGAGCTCGTGATCTTATGGAGTCTGAGGTGCAATGTCTTGTTCTTTAATAAATAAAGGCAAACAGTAAGGTTGATTTAGGAACAATAACTACAATGATGAGAAGATCGATTTCGCACAAAGGTTTCCGGCAGGAAAAAACCCCACGTGGAGGTCTGTCAGTATTTATTTTGTAATATTAAATATTATAATGTTATAATATTACCCTGTATAAACCTGCACTGCATGGATGATTGACTGAAAGTGCAATTAATGTACAGTACGTTTTCTGCTTATTTCTGTCAGCCGGAATACATAATTGAAATTAAAACTGGAAAACAAAAACAAATGTGTGTATGTATGTCTATTATAATAACATTTATATTTATTACATCATATACATCATTATATCTTTTACAGTGCATGAAGCAACTCACGCTATGGGTAACGATAGCCCTGAAGCCTAAATCTAGCTTTATAAATGGATAACAATAACATTACTAACAGTTTGAACCTTGTCGCGGCGATAAAGCTTACAGCTCGTAAGCGATAATGGTATCTGCTTATGCGCAACTTCATCATTTGTAAGAGGACACCATTAAACCACGTAACCCTGTACTCTGAGTTTAGTAGTACTACTAGGTGATGCTTTAATGGTGTGCATTATATTTCCTTATCATGACATTACATCACACGCACACACTCCTACACACCTACTCGAGAAATCTAAATGCACTTAGAGCTGATTAACCCTTTCGTAGATGGGTTCTACAATTGGACAAGCTGCCGATGGCGGTTTTGAGGAAACTACAATGTCAGGTGGAGTTCAGGAGACATCCAGATCACTTGAGATTATTGTACTTTAACACGGATCATTATCTTCAATGCCAAATGCCAAATTAAAAAAAAAAATAAAAACAAGAAAAACAATGTAACCGATATTTTTTTCATCTGCATCATATGACAGTCCTAACTGTGTCCACTTTGTAAATGTGAAGAATGAGAACATATTTTGTTATCAAATAATTTGTTTCTATTATTTTGGTCAACGCTGAAAATTTTATTGTTGTTGGGTTTTTTATTTTAAACTTTTATTGTTGATGTTATATTGGGTTTTGGGTTGGGTTTTTTTTGCAGACCCATGTTTATTTTGTCAGGCATGTGTAATTGTTTTCTACATAAAGGAAGTGATATTCAGTTTATGTAAAGTTTACATTTATATGACGTGTGAGTTTAAGTACATTGAAGGGAAAAAAAACAGTGGTTCGGGAAATAAGACAGAAACCATCTGTGATTGTTAGACAAAAACGACCTGCGTATGTTAAGTTCTTTAATAAGTTGATTTACGTAAATTTGATCAAATTTCCAACCCAAAGTGCATATTTTACCTACTTTTCTGGGTTAAATAAAATATTGTTTTTCAAGTATTTACAAAACTCTAAAAAAAAAAAAAACAAGAAGAAGAAGAACCCATGTTTCCTTTTTGTTTTTGTTTTTTTAATTTTAAGATTAATGACTGGAATTAAAGTTTTGAAATAAGTAAGGAAAATCTGCCGAAATGCACGTGTTTAATTCATGCAATACATTTGAGTTCAATTCACTTGTTTAAAAAAACTGCGTCAGTTAAAGTAATATCATGAAAGGAGAATTGTACTTCATGAGTACACTTTTACGAGAAGAATCCATGATGCAGTCTAAGCCTCACTTAAAATATGCTCAGTTAAATGTCAGGTAAAAAAAAAAAAGACTTTGTGTGGAAATTACCACCATCCTTTTCTCAAGTAAATTTCACTCTATGATTAATTTCAGTGTAATGTAAAAAAACCCACAAACATATTTTTAAAAAATGCATGAAAGAGTTAACATAAATATAGCGGTGTATTCTGGTGTCAGTGTGAACAGATAATCCAGTTTCCTTGGTTTCCTTTGTTCAGTAATTAAGTGTGTAACTGAAAAACAAATGACAGTAGCACTGCCATGTGAACCTGGTCTGCCAGCATATATATATTTAGACACAAACAAGTGTCTTTAACCCAGTAAACACCACAAACACTTAGACTTCTCTCAGCTCTTGTCTTGTGACTCATTTCTGAGTTACAGACGAGCAAAGAGCACCACTTACTGTTAGTCTAATGGCGGTCACAATTGAATTTTGATCATTAAATTGCTTTCTCACTACGCTGTTATTTCATCTCTCAGGACACGGATTGGATTCGAGGTCATGAATAAAGCTTGTGGTCTGTACTATTATTTAAAGCAGTGCCCGCATTTTATATTGTAATGCACATCTTTCTAGAGATTACTCAGTAAATAAAGCAGTCCTTCAGGGATCTTAAAGGCTGTAATGTTAATATGTTTGGGGAAAATTAACGCTTTAATTATTCAAAATAAATAAAGAGAAAAGAGATAGAAATCCAAAAAAAAACCCAAAGACACAGATACAGAAATGATTTCGAAATTAATCAAAGTCTGAGTCTTTATTATTATTATTATTATTATTATTATTATTATTATAATTATTATTGTTGTTGTTATTAGCAGCCGCCTTTATAGTCTTGTAGAGAAATAAATAAAATATCAATCCGAACATTACTGGTCTTGATCAAGGTCAAAAAAAAGGAAGAACGCTACACATGTTAAAGGAATATTTGATTCTTCAGATGTATTGTGAATTTCTTAAGATGGACGAGTTATGTTTTTAAGGCCTCGTTCTTTTATTTGTTCTTTTTTCCATCTGTAAGTCGGAAGATATTCATTGCTGCAGTATTACATTACAATATAAATATCTTATAGGAATATTACATATGTAAATGGTATTAATAGTAATTAATCTGCTAGTAGTAAGTTTTATTATTTTGCAGAGTTTGTGCATTATTGGAGTACAGCATTACTATAGAAGTAGAGAATATTAATAGAAAACACTGATGTGGTGGATTTTCCCTCCTGGACAGAAATATGTCCCAGATACATCTCAGCTATTTCTTTAGGAAGTAGAAAACATGCAGATATTTACCAAATGAAATATGTGATGACCAGAAGCTGTACAGATCTGTAAATGACACCCAGTGTCCTGTTCTTCACCACCATAATTTTTGGGGTCTCATAGTCCCAGAAACCCAGGAAAAAGTCTTTAAAGAACTCGAAAAAGCCCATGTTGGATTTACTGTAGTCTTATTCAACACAGACGGTATGGCTCTGAGTCCTGTGGACAGAATGAGCTTCTCTCTCTCTCTCTCTCTCTCTCTCTCTTGCTCTCTCTATCGCTCTCTCTCTCTGTCTCTCTGTTCTCCGAGCAGCCCTTGATCTAATTACGTGGTTTTTCAGCACATCAGTGTTGGTTATTAATGTGATATCCAGGAAATAATTTGTAGAAAATCAACAAGGAGAAAATAAAAGATCAATAAAGAGTGCAGTGAAAATAAGGCCACATAGCTCTCATCCCATCCCATTTGTTGAGGTTTTTTTTTAAACATTAAGTAAACAGAAAGAGAAAAGGACAAAAATAGACTGGGAGTGTCAGAATTGGTCTCAACCTATCTCTAAATTCCAAATCACTCATTTAAGTTTCTTATCCTGTGTTTCTGATTGTATGTAACTCATGACATATGGTTAAAATCCTGCTCTTTTACTCCTGTTTGGATCATTTCCACATGGGACTACACAGTGACCCCGACATCTAGGAAATTGTAGGTTGTTCTCTAATTTTGATCTCCAGTGTATATTGCTGCATATTTTAATTAAATCTCACAGGAAGCAACAAAAGGAAACTTGAGTAAATTTTAAAAATATGATTCAAATTTGTTTTCCTTCTCCCAACACACTTACATTATTCCTCCTCTTTTGACATACAGGCTAAAGCTAAAGCTAACCTACAATAACTGCAGTTAGATTTTCAAAGTGGACACACATTCCGTTTAAATTTTAAGCATTCGGGTACCTAATGGCAATAAAAAGATATCTAAAACTATAAGGCTAATCGATGTTTCATGTTTTTTTATTTCATTTCTGTGGGTTAAATGCCTTTCAACAAACACATGTTGAAGAAATGAACTGTGTAAATCAGCACAAAAATGAATAACAAGAACAACAGATCACGTCACACACAAGAGTTCTCAGAAAGTGCACACTCCTTTAAAAGATTGCATAATACAGCTAAATCAGTTCTAAAAAGAAGAAAAATCTCCAGTGTCCTGAGGTGATTAAACTAAAATCACAGTCGCGAGTGTGAGTATTATAAACTCTCTTTAAAATAATCAAATACTATATATGGAAATGTGAAGAAGCCTGAAATCCTAGAAACAAAAATAAGGGACAACAAAACCCTGTGAACAGCTATTAAAATAACCACTTCAACTGGTGAATGAATTGTTTGCTTAAATTCAATCTATATTCAAATTATTTTTTATTAGTTTCCTAGTATCCGGGCACTAAATAAAGAGAGTACAAAGCAAACGTATTCTACAAGGTTAGATATTTGGTGGCTACATTTTACTGCAAGACACTTTTGAGTTCACAAAATGGACATGGATATTGCAGATAGGTATGACACGTCATTTACAGAAAGCAGTGACTGCACATAAACAGAGGTTTTCCTATATTGCACTTTGGTAGAAATGAGAATATTTAACCAAGGTAGATTTCATTAGACATTCCCCGAACCCTAAGAAAGGAGAAGCAACATCATCCAGATGTTCAGCCATACCATTGTACCAAGAGGCTACATATGTGCAAAAATAAAGCTCATTTAGTAAAAAATAGCAACTTACCACTTTATCAATACACAAACAAAAGTAGCGGTGCCATAAGGAGAACCATTCCACCAATCACCAAGACCTTCACATCACATTACAGAGGTTTTACAGAACGCTTACGACTCTTGGCTTGGCTTTAATATCAACTAGCCTCACTGCTCATGTTAGTGCATTGCTCTTGATGTTATCTGACAGCTGAAATAAATTTTAACTTGCCTCTTATAATATTTCAAATAAAACGTTGGAATTCTGTGACGGCCAGCTGCGAGGGACAGTAGGACAGTTCAATTAAGTATAAACATGCCAAATATTTCAAAAGCCCTCAAAAACCCTAACTGAATGTAAATAAAATGTAACCGGTGTATCAAAAATCAATACGCTGCTCCACCTTAAGATGAATTACAATTTTTTAGGATTGGTTCAAGCAGAATACCTCCCTCATTTTATATTCAGGGACAAAACAGTGTAACTGTGCAGTAGAAGAGAAAAATAGTGAAATATGTACAAACAAGTAGCCAACCCCTAAAGACAGTAGAACTAGACATTATGAACTTTTCATATAGACAAAACCTATAACAACTTTACATAACTCCATGTGCCCCAGACTAGCAGGGTAAAACTGCCACTCTTGTACAGGATTAAAGGTGCTGAGTTACTGAGTTCAGCTGCATGCTAATGACTCATTCTGGACAAAAAATACAGTATTTCACTGGAGAACCTCCAAACCACCAATCAAGAAAATGCAACAACAAAAAAAGTCGTTACACAGGACACCCCAATTGTTAACCTAGAGAGAAGAGGTAACTATAATTATGACATTTTTCCCCACCTCTCCCTCTCTATACAATATATATATACTGGAACCGTGCATTGCGAGAATAATTCATTCCAGAGACGTGCTTGTAATACAGAGCACTCTTATATCAAAGCGGGTTTCCGCATAAGAAATAATGGAAACTCAGATAATTCGTTCCACAAGCCACAAATATTTATATAAAAATGACAAACTATAATACAAAATATAAAGTAAAAATACATAAAACTGTCATGAATTTGCTCCGCACCTGTTCTGAGCACTCCCAATAGTGGGGCATGTCAGAGAACTCGCGCGCTAAAGACTACTTCCTGGTTTTCCTCCACAACGCCACAGCGTGTCACATGGGTGGCGACAGGTGTACCGGATAAGGACTGATTGCGGGAGCTATAAAAAGACTCATGCAAGCACGGCAAGGTCGCGGAGCATTAGTTGCCATCTTCCACACACTTACCAACACTTACTATTCCCGTGTTTGCTTCCTTCAGTTCTGACTAACTTTGTTTCTTGTTCTTCACCCCATCACACGTGACAACAACAAAATTACCTGGACTTTACCTTTAAAAAGTTTGGTGGCTGGTGTGAGGGAGAGGGGAGAGGACTTTCACTACAACTCACAGAATCACTGCACTCTGTCGCTCACTGGGATCTTTCTCTTTTCATGCGACTTTAACAAGGAAACTATCCAACGATCGCTGCTTTTGCATCCTTTTGAGGATTTGGTGGAAATGCGACATTGCATCGTCATTAAACAGATTCATCGCTCGCACTGCTACAGCCTTATTCGGGTGGTGCTTTTCGACAAAGTTTTGCACTCTTTCCCACATTTTACACGTCTCCCTGATCTCATTTGTAGTGAGGAATCAGTCTTTTTCTATGTTAGCGTGGATGAGTGAGTGAGAGACAGAATTTGTGATGACGTGAGGCTCGGCAGACAAAGCGTATGCATGCTACTCGTATCGCAAGACAAGTTAAAATGTATTAAAATTTTTTGCTCGTCTTGCAAAGCACTCGCAGACCAAGATACCTCTCAATCCAAGGTTCCACTGTATATATATAGTTGTTTTTAATTGCTGATTTAATTCTAAAATTGCTTTTTTTTTTCACAAAAACATGTCTCAATAACAGGCAGTTACATTGAACTGCATAAAGAAAAAATATGGACATGGACAGAATTGCCTACCTGCAAGCTCTAATCTCCATACTTGTAATCATCTTTCTCAAATTACACGTACTATAAAAAAAATTACCTGTCACTTGTTGTTTATCATCTTGAATTTGCATTTGTTATTCCGTGTTTAGCCTGTGCCAAAGAAGAAACAATTAGCGAACACCTTTAATCAACAGTGCTAATATTTCTAATGTTAATAAATAACATTGTTGTAGTCGCCTGCTTCCAAATGGGGGAAAATACACGGAAATAAGCGAATACACCTGGAACGTGTCCAAATAAGCTCCGTCTGTTAAAAAGCAAATTCTCCTCCATAAAGCTCTTAATCTTTGCTACAAAAGTACTAAAAAACAACTGTCACAATCCCATTTTTCAATAACACACCCAACAGCCCCATCACATGTTCAAGGACTCGCAGAGAACTAATGTTAAATAATTAAAACAGGAAAGGAAGAGAGTCCTCTGACTTCAAAGCTTTCTTCACCACCTTTAGGCCCCGTTTCCAATTCTGATAAACCTGGAGTGCTACATGCATGTAAGTGAAGTGCATGGGAATCTACATTCTACATTCAATCATTAATGACATTTACATGAGAATAGGAAGATGTACGGAAGGCCGCACAGAAATAAAAAAAAAAAAAAAGACAAACCCCCCCCCCACACACACAGATAGGAACAAGACAAAGACACTGAGGGGGAAAAAGGTGTTGCTTCGTGAAATCATTTGCCATTCAGTACCTACATTGATGCGTTGATGTGTACAAGTCTATCCCTACTGATCAAGTCTTTGGACAGCTGAATGTCTGAGGGCCTGAAGCGCGTGCTGGTGTTAGAAAAGGAGTCCAAGAACTCCTCTGGTGCAGCAGGGACAGAGGACACTCCTCATGCCTCATGGTGGGGCTGTGAAGCAGAGTCTACACATGCTGGTACGTCTCAGCAGTGTGGTCACACTGACAAAGCCAGGAGAAAAAAAACCAAACAAAACAAAACAAAAAAAAAAAACATCTTCAAGGCTAAGACAGAAGCTAGAACAAAGTCTCACAAGTCACAACCCTACTGTGCTTGTGAAGGTTCAAGCACATGCATCAGATCCCCAAGAACAAAGTATATACACAAGTATATACACACAATAGATCTAAATTCGAGATCTCTTGCTACAAAAACTAAAAGCACCTTATTTAGTGTTGGTGTGAGAGAGTGATTCAGCGATATCCCTCCGTTGCATTGTTTTCCTACCTTCTGATTGATTCAACATGCATGACATCACCCAGCAGCTGGTAGATAAGCTCAAGACACAAGTGAATGGGTATAATCTGTTCACAAAGGCCAGTAGGTAGCAAAGGGAAGTAGAATAAGTCAAGGGGGGTGGGAATTCAAAAATTAAATCTCTGCCTCAAAAAAAATAAAATAAAATAAAATAAAATAAAAATAAATCCCAGCGCAAGCTTAGGAATTAGCAAGTGTCAGCTGAGACGTGAGTAACGCAGTCATACTGGTTGAGTTAGGGCCCGTGCCAACTCCATGGATCTGCAGACCCTCCAATAGGGACACCTAGTATTGGGGCACCAACTATCTGGAGTGGGTCACACAGGCAGAGAGAGATGGGAGGGGGAGACAGAGGGCTGAAAGGGCTGCCTCACAACTGGTGTACAATGCTATCAGAATGGTTGACAGATGCTCGGCCATCCTGCGGGAGCCGCTGCCACTGGAAAGTGGTGCTGAGAGAGCCCACTTCGTCCTCCTCGTTCTCCTGCTCTTTAGCAAATTCCATGAAAACCTGAAACCAAAACAGATATGGATACAAACAAACAAAAACAAATAAATAAAATATTCTAATAGGATCTTGTTTTTGATGATTTATTACAGCACTGTGCATTTCCACCAACCTGCTCCAAGGTAGACTGGGAAAAGTTGTATTCTTCAAAATTGAAGTTTTGCTTAGCTGCAGAAAGAGACAGGAAATAATAAAATCTTTCAAAAAAAAAAAAAACCAAAAAAACAATCAAGACCCATACAGTACTTAAACACCGTTCTCTGCACACTCACCACTCTCTAACTGAGAGAAAGCCTTGGCTAGTGATTTAACATCCTCCATTGGAATCTTATAAACCATCAAGGTGGCAAAACTGCAACACAACAGGGCAACACAAATCTCAACAGGAGCATGAAGGAATTTATTGCTTTTTTTTTTTTTTTTTTTTTTACTAATGTTTAAAAATCTCCAAAATATTTCTTTGAAACGTCTCTCAATTCCCAACCTCTTCAAACTGCAATAATACAACCCTTTTGCCTTTATCATCACGAAACACCTACACACATACCTCTCCTGCCGTACAGCATGAGGAAAGATCCTTAAAATCTCCTTGTGTAGTAGTGCCACCTGTTGGAGGCCAGTGAGCTCTTCTCGAAGCTTAATCTCCAGACTGTAACCTCGACCATATTTCCCCTTGAGGTGCTGTATGGAACCAATGCACCTACAGGAAAGGCACATTATAAAGAATCGACCATGCCTCTTATTTGAAATCATAACTTGAAGTGCCCTGCACGGTCATTCTATATGCCTTAAAAATATGCATTTATTTATCATGTTTGCTCAGAATGAATAAATGCATAATACCTTTGATAGTTCACTAATAATTGGGGTCGGTGTTTTGCAGAGATGAATAGATCATTAACAAATCTAACCATTTCTTAAATGACACAGAATGACTGTTTGGGACCCCAAGTACTTTTGAATCAGCAATCTGCATCATAAAGGGCATATATGATATTGAAAAAAGTATTCCTCCCTAAAAGATGCATAAAAAGCAGAGCGAACCGTAACTGGCCAGAAACCATGATGGCCACTCGGTCACACACGGCTTCTGCCTCCTCCATGTAGTGCGTCGTCAAGATGGCACCACGCTGTTTGTTCTTAAAGGCCACGCGCATTGCTCTCCTAAAACAATGGACAATACAAAGAATACAGAGAGAACCCTTTTACAAATACAGTTGTTGATTATTCATATGTCTAAAGCCCTTAACTCCACTGCTCATTGAGGATAATCGCACTTTAGACTTATCTAGACAGAATCTATCCAACAACATGTGTGCATGTTTCCAGGGTCACAATTTGAAAATTGAGTTTTGAATATACAGTGGAACCTCGCCTTGCGAGAATAATTCGTTCCGGAGACGTGCTTGTAATCCAAAGCACTCGTATATCGAAGCGAATTTCCTCATAAGAAATAACAGAAACTCAGATAATTCCTTTCACAACCCACAAATATTTACATAAAAATGATTAATACAAAATATAAAGTAAAAATACATAAAACTGTCATGAATTTGCCCTGCGCAACATATGTTCTGAGCACTCCCAAAGCAGTTCATGTAGGAGAAATCGCGCACTAAAGACTACTTCCTGGTTTTCCTCCATAACGCGTCACACGGGTGGCGACAGGCGTACCGCATTAGGACTGATTGCGGGAGCTATAAAAAGACTCACACAAGCACGCCAAGGTCGTGAATTATTAGCTGCCATTTTCTGCGCTCTTGCCGAGCCTTACTATTCCTGTGTTTGCTTTCTCCGGTTCTGACTAAGTTTCTGTTTCTTGTTCTTCAACCCCACCACACATGACAACAACAACATAACCTGCACTTTACCTTTAAAAAGACTGGTGGCTGGTGTGAGGGAGAGGGGAGAGGACTTTC
>JAQLOM010000006.1:13439845-13456584 GCA_030068315.1 Chrysichthys thysi
GCCTCTCTCAGCCTATTGCGGACAGTCTGAGCACTGATGGAGGGATTGTGTGTTCCTGGTGTGACTCGGGCAGTTGTAGCACTAGTTGAGGACTATGTGGCGCCACCTGCTGTGTTGTTGCTCACCCTGTTTGTGTGACAATCTGGCCATTTTGCATATACATCCTGTACAAGAGGAATGACGGGGCCCAAAGTCATGTGATCTACAAATGACGTGTGGGTGTGTACACATGGCAAACAAACAAAACAGAACAAAAAAAACCAAAACAAATGTGTTGCATTTGTAAAACCCATGAGACAGACATGCAAAATGCTGCTTATTTATTTCCTTTACATTAGTGGAAGCTGCCCTGCATTTGTTGATAAGTACAGTAGCATAAAGTATTTGCAGAACACACTGTATTCTTTATAGCTATGTTTTGTATCTGCAACGCACATTGTGTTTGTTTGAGAGGTGTGTATTATATAGAGGTGATGTATTTGCAAATCATGGGGCGTTTATAAACTGCATTCTCTTTGCAATTCATGGGTCATCTGTAATATATTTTGGCAGCTTTCTAATTTCAATAACAACAACAATAATAATAAAGTGCATGGGGCGGCACGGTGTCTAAGTGGTCAGCACTGTCGCCTCACAGCAAGAAGGTCCTGGATCCGCTTCACAGGCTCTTCCTTGGCCCATGTTACTCCCTGCCACCAAGTTTCATGGAAATCAGTTCAGTAGGTTTTGACCAATACTACTCATGAGCAGACGAACAACACAGAAACCACACAGAAAATATAACCTCCTTTGGTTATGCAGAGGTAATTAAGTGTACAACCGAAGTTCATTTATTCATGGTGTTACACAGTTCAGTGGTTTTGTACCATTTACCAATGTACCATGGGTTTACATTTTATTCTGTGTGGTGTGGTGGTTAGCCCTGTCACCTCACAGGAAGAAGGTCCTGGGTTCGATCCCCAGGGTCGACCTGGACACCTTTCTTTGTGGAGTTTGCATGTTCTCCCTGTGTCCATATGGGTTTCCTCCGGGTACTCCGGTTTCCATCCACAGTCCAAAGACATGCACAGAGGGGATTAGGCTAATTGGCAACTCTAAACTGTCTGTAGGTGTGAATGTGAGTGTGAATTGTTGTCTGTCTCTGTGTGTCGCCCTGCACTGGATTGGTGACCTGCCCTGGGTGTAACCCCGCCTCTCACCCAAAGTTAGCTGGGATTGGCTCCAGCTTCCCCCCCTGCAACCCTGAACAGAATAAAGTATCAGAACACGAATCTATATATATATACACAATTTTTTTTGCGTTTGAGACGGAAATGACGTCTGACCACAGAACATATCATACGTGCGTATGAGTGGAAACAGCGTCACTAGCGTGTACATTTTAACTAATCACTTCGTTTGTGGACGCCATTTTTATATCGTCTTTACGATTCGTTATTATTTGTGTGAGAGTTATTTTACTGATATTGAAAAAAAGTAAACACCTATTTGATAAGCAATTATTTAAGAAAACTTTGATCTGTGTGTCACGCTATGCTGTGGTGTGTTTCACGTGTGACTATCACTAGCACATTATTAAATATATAAAATGCGTTTCGCATTTGAAATGGAAATGACGTCTGACTACTATTTGTTGAAAAATAAAATCGGTAATTAACAAACTTTTTTTTATAAATACTGCATTTTATTTTTTCCCCCTTGCACTCAGTGAGCGAAGCCACCGGGGAATCAGCTAGTAAACAAATAATAAAGTACTGCCACCCCTTCGGCCCATGGGCAACACAGACAGATATTTTTTATATGTATTTTTTTTATATTTTCTCCAACACAGACAGTTATTTTATATATATTTTTTTTATATTTCCTCCAACACACAGATATTTTTTTATATATATTTTTTATATTTCCTCCAACACAGACAGATATTTTTTTATATAGTTTTGTTATATTTCCTCTAACACAGACAGATATTTTAAAAAAAAAATTATATTTCCTCCAACACACAGATATTTTTTTATATATATTTTTTATATTTCCTCCAACACAGACAGATATTTTTTTATATAGTTTTGTTATATTTCCTCCAACACAGACAGATATTTAAAAAAAAAATTATATTTCCTCCAACACACAGATTTTTTTAATACAGTATATATTTACAGTATATATATTTTTATATTTCCTCCAACACAGCAGATGGCGCTATATCGCGATAGATCCTCTGCTCTGACTTCCTGTCCCAGAAGAAGAAATGTCGCCGTCTCCAGTCTATGGCCGAGTCGCTGTCCGTCACCGCGGTGTAGCTAGCATCTTCTTCATTTAGCTAATCTCTGTTATTTGTTAAAAAACTCACCCAAGGAGGATCATTTCCCGGTCGGAAAAGCGCGACGCCACGCAAACACCCTAACCTGGTAAATATTTCCCGTATATTAATTAAAAGACCCGACGAGAACTCGGACGTTAGCTAGCTAATTAGCGTTAAGTTCCAGAAGTCTCACAGAGCATTAAATAACACCCCTGACAACTGACACACCTACACATATTCATACTTTAGTAATTTATATATATATTTATATACATATTTATACAAATACTATATATAATGTAGTCGTGGTGTCCGGTTTAGCCCGGTTATCTTAATGTAAGGCCTTGGATTAACTAGCCGTCGGCTAAATTAGCTAATTGTGTAGCAGGCTAACGTTTGGGTTTCTCCGGGTGTAGGGAGTGCGCCTGAAGGCACAACAACTCCCTAAATGTTTAAAAATAATAAAAAATATTAAAAAAATTAATATTATTAATAATAAATCCTAGCTACAAGGCTGCACAGTTAGCTAATGCTAACGTGGGGGAAAGTCTTTCGCTAATTAGCATACCGAGTGAGAGATTAGCATGCTAGCACTAAGGGGAGGGAGGTCCTTGTTAGCGCTTCCGTGTGACTTGGCACGTAATGTTGACCCTTCGCCTAGATACACGTGTCAGCCTGCCGGCCGAGGAGGAGAGCGGAAGAACTGGAGAGCTCAGGGAGTCACTCTGATGCCGGGTTCCGGGCACAGACCTGTGGAATGAGCAGAGTTTCTCAGACACCAACAAACTCTGTGTGTTTTGTTTGTTTGTTTACGTGTATTTCAGGTTCCAGGGGACGGAAGTGAGGACACAGTGCTGCCACTGCTGGTTGTTGTTGTTGTTGTTTGGACACAGCAGGACGCGTCAGCAATGTCGTTTATATTCGACTGGATCTACAAAGGCTTTAGTGGTGTGCTGCAGTTTCTCGGTGAGTTTCCTGTTGTTTAATTCAGTTAAGGGATATTTAAAACAAAAGAAAAGGGAGGGGAAAGAGAGAATCGTGTATTATATTTCTATTTGTGTGTTTCCATGTACATTTATATTTTCAATACGCTCCTCTGCCTTTATTTTTCCATTTTGTGTATAATGTCCTTTTTTTATATGGTACTGTTGGTATAGTTTTTATTCTGTTTGTAATTTCTGCTGCTCGTCTTGTTCTGTCCACTTTATGCCATGAGAAGGGCAATTTCCCACTTGTGGGACTAATAAAGGATTATTTTATCTGATCTTATTTTATCTTAATGTAGCTCGATGTGTCTTGTGGAGTTTTTGAGACGTTCCTGATTGGTGAGGAGGAATGGCAAGTTGGACAAATAATGGATGATGATGATGATGATGTAAATAAGAGGGAGTGGATATCCTCCTTGGGTGTTGACTTTCTACTTGGTGATTTGTGATTTTCATAATCCATGATAATTAATGCGTTTTATGTGATTACTAGGTGATGACCCAGTGGCTTGGGGAGAAAAAATAAATAAAATGTAGTATTGATAAAATAAGGTTGTTAATTGCGAATTTTATTTTTCAGCCAATAGTGGTCGTACTCGTAGCGGTCGTTTCCGTTTCAAGCACGAAAAAAGACATTTATATGGTTAGATGAAAGTTTTCTGAAACGATCAGGGTCAGTAAAATAACTCTGACGCAAATAAGAACGATTCATAAAGAGGATGTAAAAATGGCGTACACAAACAAAGGGATTAGTTCAAATGTAAGCGCCAGGGACGCAGGTTCCGGTTGTACTCACGTATATGTTCTGTGGTCATACGACATTTCTGTTTCAAACGCAAAAAGAATTTTATATATATAGCTATATGGGTTGGTTTGAAGGACTGTACAAGGAATTTTTCATGGAAAAGTCTGAATTTTGGACAGAGTCCTGATGAAAAATGTGAATAAATCACTTATTTCAGTCACAGCTGCTTTTTTTTTTTTTCTTTTCTTTCCAGTTTCAGTGGAAAAGAGGGTGGAAAAATGGGCCCCAGTTTCAGAGAGTTAAATGAGCAGATCTTCCTCAATGGTCAACCTATGAATGTAATTTTGGTGTTATTTTAAACCTGTTTTGTTTTATTTTTTATTTTAAATCTCTTTCCAACAGTACCCTTTATTTTGTCATACATCCATTTTGAACATTTTAGTCACATACCTACGGAAAGTCTGCTCATTGGGTGGGGGGGTGTCAAAATATAGCTCATGGGTTTTTTTCTTTCCCATAACACTCATTATGCATTTTAATTAAAGTTTATTTATTTAGTCAGTTAGTTAGTTGTTTTGGGGGTTTTTTTGGGGGGGGGGATGAAATTGAGATTCTTGAAATAAAAAGATTCTTTTAAGGATACTGAAAAGATTGGTACAAAACAGGGTTTATTTAAACCTCACTTGTCGCACCGAGCCTTAAAAAGTAGTAAAAACACTAATACCTGACGATTCCTACGATATTCGGAGAAGTGTTGTATCGTGTTAAATCGATATGAAGATATCATCGTGTCGGTGTCGTACAGCCTGGGCGTCTTTACCCTTTGAACCGCGAAGCATTTTACACAGCAGCCTTTAGATCCTCGTGGTTGCGATATTCCTGTCTGTCTGATTAAACTCGAACGGTTGGTTGATCTTTGTGCGGGTTTTTTTTTTTTTTCTTTTCATGATCTACAGCAAGGTTCAAAAGTCTGAGAGCACTGTGTGGGGGATGCATCCATTTTGCGTTCATTAGTAATGTAATACAACAATGTTCATGAGGGATTATATGATGGAGAGCAATTTTGAGTGAAAATTTGAATCTGAAATATTTAAATTAATTTCTGAGTTTCTTTGTAATCGGTTTGTGCTGTTTTTTGTTGTTTTGGTTTAATAGTGGGTGTGTGCTCAAGCTGGCACACGCTTCGGGAGAAGAGATGAAAAAGTCTGAGCCGTTTATACAAAGCGGTTTAACGTGACCAAGGTCGCAAAAATTGCCTACGTTTTAAATAAGGACCTAGAAATAGTGCAGAATCTTCAGTATTTTAAATATTTCGTGTCCAACATTTACTTTCTTTTCTTTTCTTTTTTTCTTAGATATTTCAAAATTTCTCAAATTTATGGTGTGTGTTTTTTGTTTTGTTTTAAAAACCCCATTCTTTCCTTTACCTTTTGTAATTTCGTAACCAGTCACCGTCAAATCTGGTCGTCGTCTTGACTGGTTTTGGTTCATTTTAAACCGTGGTTTTATTCACGATGCCTTGTTGTTTCCTGTCCTGATGCAGGATGCACCCACGTTTAATTTTTTACCTTTTCAACGTGTGCAAATAAATTTTTAAAACAAGGCTTGGTTTTCTGGCATCCCGAAACCATGGCATCGTTTTTCACTCGACTGGATGTTGATCGCCGTTCCCGTGTGGTGTTCTCTCGCGATGTTCCCAGACACTACACGACTCCAAGTTCACGTTGTAACATGAAGTGTCTTTTTTTGTTTTCTTCTTTTAATCGGCAGGTCTGTATAAGAAATCCGGGAAACTTGTGTTCCTGGGCTTGGACAATGCCGGAAAGACGACTCTCCTCCACATGCTGAAAGATGACCGACTGGGACAGCATGTACCTACACTACATCCTAGTAAATCAACGTTCTCATCACGTAAACACATTTTCACGTGAGTACCGTTTGAAATAACGTCCATTACTGATCCGAGTCTGTCTCTTCAGCCTCAGAAGAGCTGACGATCGCCGGAATGACTTTCACTACGTTCGATCTTGGTGGACATTTACAAGGTCAGACTTATTTTAGTGTCCGTATGGGGTACTAGAGTATCTCGGGATTAAAATGATCCCGTTTGGAGTAAGCGCACGGAAACTCGCGTTATTTATTGCGCCACTGTGGTTTTTCCTGCAGCCAGGAGAGTATGGAAGAACTACCTCCCAGCCGTGAACGGGATCGTCTTTCTCGTGGACTGCACGGATTATCCGCGTCTTATGGAGTCCAAGGTCGAGCTCGATGTGAGTTTTTACATCTATTCCTGTTTTTTACCGGTTTCTCTTTTGAGGACATGGTTTGAATATTTTAAACATACCCCGATCTTTGTCGTACACCCAGGCGCTGCTGTCCGACGAGACCATATCCAATGTGCCGGTCTTGGTTTTGGGGAATAAAATCGACCGACCAGAAGCAGTGAGCGAAGACAAGCTACGGGAGATGTTTGTCCTTAATGGACAGACCACCGGGAAGGTCAGAATCTTGACACGCATGTACATACATGTTCGCACCCACGAGGAATACGGTAGAAACGTGTACGAAATACTGAATTTTTGGGGGGGTTTTTTTGGATATTTTGTAAACAGGGTTAAATGGTAGATCGTCTGCATTCACACTAGCAAATATCAGACGATTGTTTATTTCCTGTGTAACGCTGAGAAGCTTCAATGACGGACAGAAGTGGCGTAAAACGCACATTGAAACGATTGGCCCGAGTAATGTTCTTTCTAGGGCAGGTTGTCTAAATTTTTACGAGAAATACGACCCCATTTGTACTAGAATGTAACGTTTAATAAGAAATAAAACATGACTTTGTACAACACTGAAACCGAAGCATTTTATTCCTCGTACTCCACAGAAAACGCGCACAGGCAAAGTCCATAGCTCTGTTCCAGTATCAATACTTTCATGAGTCACTTACACGTAGTACACTGTCCGCACTTACTAAGTGCGCAGATTTCAGTAGGTAAGTGTTCCAAATCGCCTACTCCATCATGGTGCACTTACCGGAAATTATGATCATGACTGCCACCACGGCTCGTCATCCTGCCAAAAATCATCCCCGACTTTGAACAGTGAACAGATTTTTAACCCTTCACAGATTTCTAGCTTGCAAAATGACTCCGCTAATGCAGGCTGTGTGGAAAATCCGTTCCGGCAGCCATTTTTCTTTTATTTTTCGAGCCGAGTCGGGTCCGCCTCTTCCGCTACGTAGCTGAGACGCCGTCTGTCGAGCACGAAAAGTGGACATTGTTCCACATGCCAAAATTTGTCCGTCATGAGGGCACCATCCAGGTCCTTTCAGTACACTTATTTTCACCGCAATCGTAATGGGAACGCCCCATGGACTCAAACTAAGCGTAGTAAGTACAGAAAGTATGGATATTGGAACACAGCACATCTCATCCTTATAAAGAATTAAATAATTTTTGGGTTTTTTTTTTTTCTCCTTTGTCTCTGTTTATTCCCAGCCATAGTGTGTGTTGTGTGGTTCTCATGCAGGTCCCTCTGTGAATGAGATGTTCCTACAGAAACGACGACCCTATTACCTTAAAGTTCCTTTTATTACCCAGACACGATAACTGACCTCTGCCGGAACGGCTGTTTTTGTGTATTCTTTCGCTCCAGATCTAGCTCGGTACAAGAAAAAAGTGGAATGTGATCTTCATCCCGATCGTTCTCCTTTTCAGGGAATCGTATCGTTGAAGGAGCTGAACGCACGGCCGTTAGAAGTCTTCATGTGCAGCGTGCTAAAGAGACAGGGCTACGGAGAAGGCTTCCGGTGGCTCTCGCAGTACATCGATTGAGTTAACGGAGGTTTCTTCTTGAAAGGACTCCTACCTCTGAGTGATGAACGTTTAAAAAAGGGGGAGAATGAGACTGTGATGAAGAACTAAGGAAGAACTTGGTGTATTAGCATGAGAAATAGTTTTTATAAACTTACACACACACAGACACACACACAACATTCCTTTCACCTGGAAGATTCCACCCAAATTATGATTTTAAGTTATGTTGTCTGGAGACATTTTCAGTATTAAAGTATTTATCACTGCATTTTGGGCCTGGTAGCTATTCATATCTCTCACACACACACACACACACACACACACACACACACACACACACACACACACACAGGCATAGGCTGTATGTAAATATAATGAATGACACCACTGCTACTAGAAATTACACAGATGACCCTCATCCCCTCGAACTATTAAAATGATGAAATTCAAAGTACGGCGTCTCGAGGACTCTCGCTGGTTCTGTAGTTGATTAAGTAACGTTAACACACATGTTTTGTATCAAAGCCTTAACATTTGTGCTCCACTTGAATGGCCTGCGTGTGAATTGGAAGCTTTATCTTTTTCCAGTGAGCTTTTTCATTAAACCTTTGCGTAATCCCCCCCCACACTCACACACACACCACTACCACCAATCTCGAATCTTGCCCTTTAGACATGGCTCACGATAACCAGTAACGTGTGATCTAAAGACAACGCTATGACCAGCTTCTGAGATATCCTTTTGATCAGTTCATGTGTACCTTTTTTTTTCCTCTTAAATCTTATAAAATCATATATTCAGGTATATAATGTCGTATTGTAGATAATGTCGATATTTTGTTGTAATACGGATCAGCGTGAACAGGTTCTCCAGAGGCTGCAGGTATTTTATGAATATCCGCAGATAGGAGAGTATGTGCAGCGGGGAGTAGAGTATGAATCTGATTGTCATCTCTCGTGTTATTTTGCACACAATTCTTGTACGGGGCAATCTGTATGTCTTTACGGTTCATAACCTTGAAGTGAATTCATCCGGTATTTAAAATAATTCATTGTGTAAAAAAAAAAAGAAGAAAAAAAAAGAAAAGGTATCTATAAATATCTTGACCAATCTGATTGTGTGCTGTGTTTTGATATGAACATCTCAGTGCCGGTTAGCTGTTGAAATGTGTGCATGATGCAACCTGGATTCCAGAACATTTGAGACTTTACTTTAAAGTTGAATAAAATGAAAACTAAAAGACTTTCAAATCACATGAGGCAATATTTTATTCATAACAGAACATGGATAACATAAATGTTCAAGACATCTGGGCATCGAGGTTATGAGTTTCTGGAGTTTTTTGGTGTTGGAATTTGAAGTGTATTTTTAAAAAAGGAGACTAAAGTCAAGACTTTAAAGTAGTCAGAGAGGTTAATTGTAGAGCTTTCTGCATCACAGCACTGGGAAATATCTTGAAGCATTAGAGCCACCTTGAACACAGGCCAGTACCTGCTACCGCAGTGCAGCAAATATCTTAGTGTACTAGTTTGTTTTGGTTTTTTTTGCTCGAACAGAGTATGAATTACTGACTGTGGGGGATGACTTTTAGGACACGTGTAATTTCTTGACTAAACTAATACCTGCTTATGAGTTTCTTCACCTTAAAGGGAAAAAAATCCATCCTGAACAACATGCCTATTAAGCTTCATAAGCTTTCTGTGATCTTCATTCATCCATCCATTCATTTATTATCTATACCCCGCTTACCTGTCAGGGTCACCGGGAAGCTGACCTCGGGTGAGAGGCAGGATACACCTAGGGCGGGGCTGGGCGCCAATCAAGGGCCAATGCATACTGACAACCTACCATTCACACTCACATTCAACCCTATGAGCGATTTCAAGTAACCAGCTGATCTAATTTGTATGTTTTTGGCCTGTGGGAGGAAACCAGAGCACCTGGAGGAAACTCCCCCAGGCGCATTTAGAAATTTCCGCTCTAGTGTTAAAATGCTGTCTCTGCCATTTTTAGTGGATTTCTTCTTAATATTACTGAACACGTCAAGTGCATTATCAGTGTCCCAAAGTGATATCAGAGCAGCACACAGCTACTAACATCTTCCAGGAACACAGGAATGAAATTACAGCACCAATTAATAAAATTAAAACCAGAGTCGTCGAATAGCTCCAGAGAAACATAATTAATATGCTTCAAAGTGGACCTTTCCTTTAATAACCCCTTCTGATCCTTGGCGTAGTCCCAGTTATTTTATGTTTATTTATTTTGTCCACTCTTTCATTGACAGGATTCATTCATGGGGCCTAGTTTGGCGTTTCGCCTGCTGTGTTTTCTGTAACATTGAGGTTTGGTGATTTTGCAGACCAAACTGCCCCATCATGCTTATCAAACAAATCTCTATTTCATCCTGGAACAAAGGAGTACCGGTGCTGGGTCCTGTTTGTATCCTGTGTTAAAAGCACAAAAGGAAACCTTTCGAGTCTGACCCTCAGCTGAATATCTAGTTTCATCTCGATTAAAGTCCTATATGGAATATGTTGCTTTGGTGGATGAGCCCATTTATTATTGTTTTTTCTTAGGAGATTTCCAATCATTTGATAATGCACCTGGAACCAGGAATCACTCTAAAGAAGGGGTTTTTAACTCCTGACTCGGCTAATAACAAAACCCTGGATCCATCCGTGTCCTTTTGTTTTCCCTTCACGACTATCACGGTGAACTTCCCAGAGCATTTCTAACTCCTAAAACCATAAACCAGTCCCTCCAGAACACTATTAAAACATCAGCATTATTGAGCAACCCCAGGAGCTTCCTTCCCCGATGTCCCTCAACGTCCAGCTCTGCTCGTCTCACCACTGCTCACACCCCGCTGCCATACTCACGCCTCGTCAAAGCCTCCTGAGGCCGCTTGTATGTCGTTAAAACGCAGAAATGTGCAATTGTCATTTTCACAACTCAGAAACTTGACAGGAAGAAAAACCAAGGCGAGTCCTCGAGTCCAGGGAGAACCAGAAAGACCGCATTTCATCAGCTTATTGTGACGCAGCACAGAGTACATCCCAGTAATCTCTCTTAACCTGCGCAGAAATTTAATACTAAACCACTAACATGATCCCTTACACTTGTACTTTGTCGTTTATCAGCACATGTGGACAACAAATCGAATTTGCGGTTGAAGCCCAGACCTTGAGGTTTGATTTGATCTGTTTCTCAGACGCCCAGTGACGCGTTCCCTATGCCCGCAGTTCCATTTTCCACCACAGGGGGCAGCTGAAGACCAGGAAAACATTTCCCATCTTGGGTCTAGCAAATTGCCAGGATCTAAAACAATACAGATGTAATCCTGTTATGCAAATCGCTTGGGTTTATTGTCCTGCGTTTGAAATATTTTTGATATGGTTACGTGATTGCTGAAAAGGCAACACACACATACACAGACCGAGATAACCTAATGAGAAGGCAAACAGTAAAATGATTCCAGTGCTGGTTTATTATCAAATATCAAACACAGTGAGAAAACATGTCACGAGCTGAGCTAAGCAGCAATGAGTACACAGGAGCAGCTCGGGGTTAATGTGAAGCGAGAGAAGGACTGGATCTTTGTTTTTCCATGTTTCTGTACCAAATCTGGACAATTTCAATCGCTGAAATACCGTAACGCGTCCTGATCCAGTTTAGGCTTTAATCTGTTCAGACAAATGCTTCAGTTAAATCATTTTTTCCCCCATTGATAAACACCAACAAATGACTTGGATGCGAAATTAAACGTGTTAAAGCGTTTCACGTCTTGGACCTACAGCACGTGTTTGTCTCTCTCCTGTGAGCTTTAACCCAGCATGTGTAAAGCATGAACTAATCCCAATCTCTGGATATTTATTTATTTAATTTAATTTATTTATTTATTTATTTATTACACATTCTCTCACGTTACATTAAAGCGCATTGATTCAACCGATCCCAGCAGCTCTGTATAACACGACGCATGACCGACTTTAAACAGTGATGGCGCAAGCATAATCACGATAAATAGCCGCCGATAGCTACGTTTGTACAATAAGATCGTTTTTTTCTGCTCGTCTCAGATCCATGAAAGAAGGCAGCAGCGTCGTTCGAACAGGATACGCGTCGTTACCGAGCGGGTACGCCGTGTGTGACGTGTCCGTCACACTTCTCATCATTCCTCTAGGGAATCTCTCAAGCGATCGGTAATTCGTAGGCCTTTCTTTACGTTTATGCGACGTACAAGCGTAAGCGATCCTGGTGAACATTCCTGCGCGTTTGAAAACCGTTAGTCTGGGTTGTTCGGTCAAAGAAGGTTTCCTTCAAAAATGTCACAATGTACAGTACTTATATTTCCATATAATAAAAGACATGTAGAACAATCTAAAACACAACTTAGCATATTGTTCACAACGTTGTTTTTTCTTTCTTTTGTTTTTTTTGTGGTTTTTTTTGTTTGTTTTTTTAAACGCCGCCATTCTGACATCTTGTTTGGACCGCGGTGACGCCTCTGTCTATCACAATTACTCACGATGGGACGACGAACAAAAGGATGCCGTATCGGAGAGCCATAATATTCAACATTCATACAATAGCTGGACATTCTTCTTAACTAACATGCAATTTACCGTAAAAATTATCCAATCAGTCTCATTTATCTTTGCGAAAGGCAGGAGAAGAAGAAGAGGAAGGAAGAAAAAAAAAAACCTCATCACACGTCTTTGAGTTTACAAATTGTCAAGGAAAGAAAACGAAGAGAAAGACATTCAAGAAAATGAACACGCACGTACGCACGACACGTCGGTCATCGTTATCAGATGCGTTCGTGTGTAAAATGTTAAGAAACGGAATCACTCTTGGGGCGATATGCTCGTTCTTATCCTGCGGAAATTTAAACCCGGTCGTCGGGACGTCTGAAGCATTTTGACTCCTGATCCGAAACTATATTTGTTTCTACGTATTTTTAGTGATTATGATAAATGTATAGTTACACGCTGGGGACGGGAAAATTTACCGCAGAGCATCGTGAATAGGAAGATCTACCGAGGCCCCCGTGTGTTCACGCCTGTCTGTGATGAGGTCGTTAAATGAATGAACTAATTACATTAATTAAAGATACCGGTGAGTCCGTTAAATTCTGCGTGGCTCCTCAGCGCAGTGGAGCGACTTTCTGTGTAAATATCATACGAGCAAAAGTGACGCGTATCTGTATTCAGAATAACGACCTAGCCGTGTTCCTTTAAATCCCTCTCAGTCGGAGTTTAACGTACAGATCTACAGCCCGGGTTGATAAGCTTCTCAATTACAAGCAAGCAAAAGTTTCCTAGTTTTACTTTCTAACAGCAGCACAAAGTCCCATTCACGTACGTCACTGGTTTAGATTGGATTCATGATGAAACGCATTATACGCAGCACTTTATGGGACTATAAGCTAAGATAGGCAACATGTTTTAATGCTTTAATGTGATTAAGTTCCAGTATCTTACTTTTACTTTTTTTTATATATATATACCTGATCAGATTTGTTCTGAGATGTTTTGAGAAAGCAACGTAGTCAGACTTCGGAGAATCAAACTGAAATCCAGAATAAATACGTGTAAAAATTGCCCATTAAGCTTTTCCGAGAGCTTCCGTTAAGCGATATGCTATTTAAATGAATTAAGACTGATAACAAATGGGCTTTGAGGAGCACAAGTGCACGGATAATGGTGAACTCGGTCTACCAGATGTATCCTCCATCATCAGTCTCTTCGGGTTCGGGTTCCTCCTCTTCTTCAGCCTCTTCGGCGTTCTCCTCGGTCTCTTTCTCTTCTTCGTCCTCCCATCCCACTCCACTGCCAAAGTCTCCAGAGTAGCCCACTAACTCATCTGTACCAGAGAGAGAGAGAGAGAGAGAGAGAGAGACATGTGGATATACAGACAGCCTTTCAAAGGGCCAAAACATTAGTGATCGAAACTGTACACAATAGAAACTATGCAATCTGCAAGATCTAACAAACTGTAGGAGATCCAAAATCCAAAAAGTTTGATTTTATAAACTCATCGTTGCATTTCGAGACGATCTCCAGCCTCATTTCAGGAATTCTTTAAAATAATCTGTAAAGTTTAGGGGCGGCGCGTTGGCTAAGTGGTTAGCACTGTCACCTCACAGCAAGAAGGTCCCGGGTTCGACCTGGGCGCCTTTCTTTCTGTGTGGAGTTTGCATGTTCTCCCCGTGTCCATGTGGGTTTCCTCCGGGAGCTCTGGTTTCCTCCCACAGTCCAAAGACATGCCCATTAGGTGGATTGGTTACCCGAAATTGCATCCTAAATTTTAGGATGATGGGCAAAACATGGTAGTTGGAGTTCTCCTCCGTCGTGGGGCTTGTGTGACGTACAGATGAGGTTAAAGGCGATTTTTTTTTGTAGCTGTTACACACAAAGCACATGAACTTGACCGAATATTTGAAAATAATAATTAATGCAGCCATCAATGCTAACATTAAACTCTTCTAATACACTTATTACACTAACACACACTCACATTCAGTGAATATATCCACGTGGTCTGTTAGCTGGACGTCCTGCGTGCACTGAAATAATATCCGTGTTCGTACGTAGCCCTAGCTCGGTCCGTGAGAAACAGAGGAAGGTGGCTCAGACGGAGATACGATTCCAGCCAGTCAGCAACAGGGGGCGTTCCTGTTCGTGCACAGGACCGAGCGAGGGTGACGGGATGTCGTCGTTAGTGTCGTCGCTTCAGTAATGCATGTGCATGAATTTGGGGCGGAGCTTGTGAAGGAGGACTGACAGGAGGTGTGTATTTGATTTGAAGAGTTCACATATCAATAGTCTTTTTCCAGGATTAATACAGTTATATTGCCGGACCACCCTCAAACTGAGGTCATCAGGTAATACCAATGACGAGACTCCGACAGGTCTTTACACTAATGTGTGTAAGTATAAATGGGCCTCAGGATATTATTTGAAATATTGGGGATGCTTGAGTTGGTCTGTGGTATAATGGTCTAGGCAGTGAATCTCAAGGAAATCATTAGCTCCAATAATTGCTCTGCATGTTTTACAGCCAATAAACATGAGGCAATTTTACAGGACCAGGTGGGACAAGCACTCTTTCCTGATGACGTTCCCATAATTCCTGGATGACGATAACGCCAAACCTACTGCGAAAATGATCCAAGAGTGGATTGATGAGCACCCACATTATAAGTCCAGCATCTCCCATGGCCTCCTCCGTCACCAGATTTCAACATCATTGGATCTTTGGGGAAGTTCCGACAACAACAAAGATACGCACCTCCTTCATCCGTCTTGAAGAATGACCCACCGGCCCTCCACAAACCGTTCAGGATTTGTATGGCAGCGATCCAAGAAAGATGAAAGCTGTTCTGGAAACAAGAGTCGACCCTATTCTTTATTAGCTCCTTGATATTAATATAGTGTTGCAACGTTTATCCTGTTCAATCTCGTATTTTCACACATTCAGATTCTTGAGTGTCAGAAATGTCTGTGATTATTCGCACAAGGCGTAATATTGCAGCGATATATATTTTCTTCAGATTTTTTTGGCCACCGGTGAAGAGCGGCGCATGGTCCACATTTTAAATGCTACAACCTCCTGTTGTGCTGCTCATTTTATGGCCAAGGAAAATTCCCACTGAGCGCAAATGGGGAAAAAAATAATACATAACATGCAAGCATATTATTCTTGGATCTGGTTGAAAGTAAGCCTGCAAGACGACGCATTTGTTGTATCGATCATTGAGCTTCTGGATTCCTGCAGAGAAGTTGTTTTTCTTCTGCTCCAGAAGCCAGGTGAGTCCTTTACTTCATCATCAGAGGTGAATCTGGGACCACGCAGCGCCTCCTTCAGGGGACCGAAGACATGATAATGGGTCGGCACCAGATCTGAGCTGTAAGGAGGACGTGGGAGACGTCGGAACCCGAGCCGTCACGCTGTCTTTACTGTCCCTGCTACTGTATGAGGACGTGCATTGTCATGGTGCAGCGACACTGTTTTGTTCAGCGTTCCTCTTCTTTTGCTGCGTATTGCAGGTTTAAGTTCATTTCACAGCAATGCACAGGAATTTGCCCTGTTCAGTGTTTGCCCAAGTGCTTGAAAATGCACCACAATAGGAAGCTTCATGCCCCAAAAGAACGTTAGCATGATTTTCTTGGGGGAGCACTGACTTTTGGATTTCTTCTTTGCTGGAAAAGATGGATGTCTCCACTCCATGCTTTGTGTTTTGCTCTCCAGGTTATCGCCTTTACTTTTCAGTTCTCCCTCATATCACGTCTATGAAAATGAGCCACCCATTGCCTAATTCCCAAACACTGCTTTGATTCAATATACGCCACTCACCACAGTCAGGCTTGCCACGAACCCGTGACCCGGAGACCTCAGTGCCATGGAGGTCCACACACCAGCATTCTGCTCTGCTCTGGTCACACTGAAGCTTCCTGTAATAGCCGTCCTCATCACAGCTCGGGATGAACATACCTACACGCACAGAGCACTGTTAGATGATATGGATGTAGTCACAAGTCGTTTCTACAGCAGTTCACTGGATGTTAGTGATTCCTGTTGAACTGTGATGTCTGAGACAGATGGGATGGGTATCTGAATGGCACTTTAGATATATGAGATTAGAAAGATTAAAAAAAACCCGAAAAAACGAAAAAGAACGCTTATGAGCAAGTAAAGAAAGACTCTTCCAGCTATTTCCTGTTGAAGGCTAGAGCAAAAGGTTGTGGTTTGATCAGAACTGATAGCAGGCTGTTAGTTGTTGAGTTGTAGTGAAAGTCCTCTCCCCTCTCCCTCACACCAGCCACGAGTCTTTTTAAGGGTAAAGTGCAGGTTATGTTGTTGTTGTCAGGTGTGGTGGGGT
>JAQLOM010000006.1:13604651-13617951 GCA_030068315.1 Chrysichthys thysi
CCTATACAGAGGTAACGTTGAAGGGGGGGGGGATTACAGTAAAGTATAGTATCAAAAAAAAAAAAAAAAAACCCCAACAAAGATCAAACGAAGCGTTGGAACTTTTGGCAAATAGCCGCAGAATACGTGAAGTAAAATCCTTTGGAGCTTGTAAGAAATAATCAGTGACCTTTCTGATCGCACGGTAAACCCCGTCGGGTTTTGTTCCTTACTTCATCAACACTTTTTATCCAATCCGGATTGAGAATTCACCAACGTGGTTTAACTGGAACTTAAAGAGGACCTTCAACTGACCGTCACATCATCTGTATTTGGTTGTTTACATGAGAACCACTGGATGTGGTGTGTGTTAAGCTCGAGGAGGTTTCAGTGGTCTGATTGTCGCTATGAGGAATGTTCTGACTTTGCTGTTCTTGAAGGAGGAAGCAGTTACTGAAGCCAAGGCGGAGTCTGCGAGTCCCACTCCATCCAACGCTTCGTCCACTGCCTCTATCCCTGCTGAGACGGCCAGCAGTCCCCCATCACAGGTCAGTCTGATTGGGAGACACACACACACACACCATCCTCCTCCTCCTCCTCATCATTGCTCTTTGTTTTGCAAATGTTGACTATTCGCTACATCACGCCACGTGTGACTTTAACGCCGATGTGTGTGACAGGAGAAGGCGGTGGAGAAGGCGTTAGAGAAGAACCCGAGTGAAAACGCAGCCTCGTCGCTGGATCTGAACATTTCCCTGCAGCAGGCTAAAGCACGCGCGCACCAGAAACGCTCCAACAAGAGGGCGCCACCTATGGACTGGAGCAAGAGGAGCGAAGTGTTCAGCAATCTCTAAAGCAGCAGTTTTGTCCCCCACTCTCAGAGCTTTCTTTTCATTTCCTTTATTTATAAAGTTCACACGTCTGTCTCGCGCGTGAGGCCGGCTCCTGTGATTTATAGAGACGACTATTCAGTAGAAGGGATTGCAGGGGGAATAAAAAGAGAGAAACATTTCTTGGATTGGTAAGGCATGAAATCACGTTTTTAGAAATAATTGCTGGAATTATTTTACTTTTATTTTTGGTTCCACAATTTCTCTTGGTCTCATCCATACGAAGACGTACACAGCCCTCGAGATGACCATTTAAAGCCAGTGTTATCTGATCACTTGTGTTTTTATCGATCTTTATAGGCGTTTTAGTGAAAGACGACCGAAATCCGAGTTGGGATTCGATCTTACTTCGTTCTGTACAGTGTAGATGTAATTAAGGCGCAAGTCCTTTCCCGGTCACGCGGTTCATAAAGGGGTGTGTTGGCACCACGGAGTGTTCGTTATACCGTCCGCGTGTCTGTCCTGTGGAAATAACCGTTCAGCTAAAGAGCAGATCGAATCCCTTTAATATAAACTCTTAATAATAAGAACGAGTTCATCAGGCCGCGTGGTGCGAACGCTTCGTCTCTCGGTCATCTGTTCAGAAAGGCCTTTGCCCTTTTTTTTTTTTTTTTTTTTTCCTTTTTATATTTAGAGCTGTCAATCATAAATTTATGGAGAAATCCCGGAAACGGAGCTATACACTCTGACTAACATGAAACATGGTTAGTTATCTGACTGAATGAAGAAAAGCACTGTTTTTTGTTTATAAATCGTTTGAGATTTGTGTAAATTTGGTCTTCATGATCTACTAATCACGTTCATCCTCTCCTAGTCCTGCGTGGTGATTTGGCACGTTGTACTTCTGATGAAAGAGCTTAGGGTGTTGGGGTTTTTTTTTTTCCCCATGTGTAATGTCATGACCTCGATGTTTTGAATATTTTTTTTTTATAATGTTCGTGATTCATGTCGGGTTTAGAAATTTTAGACTGTTGATTACACAAAAGAAAAAGAAAGGATTTTTATGAGCATTCCTATGAAGAGAACCACTGACTTTTTAGCAACCGCTAGCTGAAAGCCTCTGTCTAGACTCTGGCTAGATCAATTAATAAAGAAAGAAAGATGATGAACGTATCGCTTGCTTGAATTTCATTTGCACGTTAGCTCTGCACCACTCCGAGCACATTTTGATGAAGGTTTTTGATGAACATGATGCAGCTTTCATATCCTGAAGGAGAAAATGATCATTAGAATTAAGTAGACTGCCTTTATCGTCAATGCATTTAAATACGACGACGTTGGAGAGCCGCTCCCGAAACGGGCCTCAGTGCAAACGACGCACATCTCACACATCATCCATTACAAACACACCTTCACCCTCCTGCAAAAACACAACACACACACTCATCGTCGACCATTTAATCCTGTTCAGGGTCTGGGGCGGGAAGCTGGAGCCAATCCCAGCTGACTTCGGGTGAGAGAGAGGCGGGGTTACACCCTGGGCAGGTCACCAATCCAGCGCAGGGCGACACCCAGAGACGGACAACCATTCGCACTCACGTTCACACCTACCGGGGGGGTCACTGTAAATGAAACGGCACCACGGGAACAACGGGGAGTCTTCCCATTCTCTGCGCAGTTTAATATTAAACAAGAAACTTCAGAAGACACGCTCTTTTTTAAATGTTTTTTTTTTTAAAAGCATCCTTTAATTCAGTGTAAAATGTCTTTTTTTTTTATCGTCAAAAATCAACAGATACATTTTCACAGCCATGCGGAAAACAGTTTGCAATGCTTGTAAACAAATTAACATGTTCTCAACCAACGAGACCACCCACGCCCCCCCTCCCACACACACACAAGTCTGAAGTATATACATTAGAAGCTATCAAATCCTATAATCACGGCACAAAGGATCATAGGAAACAAAAAAACCCAAAAGAAAAGAAAGAACAATGTACAGACTCTATGAAAAAAAAGGTACAAACCCCCAAACCCTCACTTCTATAATGTACCATGAGGGCTAATGTTAGTTCAGTTTTTATTATTACAAATAATTCAGCTACTTGTATCCAAAATACAGATTTTTCTTATTCTTAGGCTTTTTTGTTTTTTTTTTAATTCATTTTCTTTTTTTCTTATTTTTTTAATTTTTAAAGATTTCACTTTTAGGTTTTCGTCTCCACCCTAGAATTACAGACTTGATTTCCTCTCGTCGACCGAAGCGAATGAGTTATCAAATATATAGCACCATGACGTCATTACTAAGGACAGGGAAAAATATCACAAAAAACCCGTGTTAGTATTCGAGACCGGTCTTCTCGGATCCTCACGCTGCTGCACGCTCTGATGATTATCAATCTCCTGCACATTATTATCCCTTAATTTCTTAAGCTTTTTTTTCTTCTTCTTCCTGCGCCCGTAGAAACGTTTAACGTTTCGGACGTTGAATAAAACAGGATAAGGCATCAACATTTGCTATCGAGGGAAAAAAAATAAAAAAAAATTATAATAATTATAATTTTTTTTTTTTTTTTTTTTTTAGCTTTAAAGGTGAAGTTGTGCGTTAGGGTGTGTTAAGATCGATTTGAGGGTAGCAGCAAAAATCTCATGCCTCGAAACAGTCATGTCAATAGATACACACGATTGGGTGAATTTGGTCAAGATGAAGAAGAAAAAAAAAGGATTAAAATAATTCTAATAGTAATAATAATTATAATAACAACATGAGCTGACATCAAACCAGTGTTGACTGTAATCCTGATGCGTCTTGATGATTTTTGAGGAATAGCCTGTACAGAAAACTGCGTTAGAAGACCACAAGTGAACAGTCCCATGGAAGTAATGCGAAAAGAAATCAAAAATCCAAAAAAAAAAAAAAAAAAAAAAAAATTTTCCACAAATGTACAAAAAGCAACCACGTCAATATGACGACACTGGAGCACGACATGTTATTGCTTCAACAGATGTCCGAGAGGTTGAAAACAAACACACACTCTAAAAATGATCAACATCTAGCTAGGGGACAATCGTGAAACTGGCACACGGAGGAGTGGAGGGGATTTTTAAAAAAACCCGAAAGAGTGGAAAGGGTTCCTTATGAGCGAGTCCGTCACGAGGAGCCACAGGACTGCACGTGTTAACACGTGAATGTTTTTCCTGCCTCGCACCCAAGCTGCATCTTTCAGGAGCCTGGTTAGGTGCACGAGCGGCCAAAAGAATAAATAAAAATAAAAACAACCCCCACCAAAAAAAAACCCCAAAAAACAACCCCAGCGCTGTGGTTTGCATGACAGGACTGTAGAAATATTTCGTTTGGCTTCGGAGTTGTGTAATACTCCATGAGGTACTGGAAATGAATGCAAACGCAGGAGAACTTTTCACATCGATATGGAGACTGGTTTCAGTAATGTGAAAGAAAAATAAAAACATTATTTAAAGAAAAACAAACTTTTTTTTTTTTTAAAAAAACAAAAGTTCCTGAGAAATTCACCAAACAGCCTCACTGTTACTAATCGAGACTAATTATAGAAGAATTATATAAATCACTATGCAAAAACAATATCGCCTGTTTTTTTTTTTTTTTTGTTCTTCATTTTTTTAATTTTATTTATTTTTTTTTCTTAATTTTAAATTTTTTTTTTTTTATATAGAACACTCAACATCGTCCATAAGAGGGGGAAAAAAGTCTAGCTTCTACAAAATCGTCACAGTTTTACAACATCTTGTAAGAGTATCTGATTTAGGTTTATAGAAGGTAAGTATATATTTAGGAGTTCTCATATGATCACTTTTTTATTTTATTTTTTTTTTTAAAGAATAAGACATTGTATAACGACACACGACTGTATTATTGCATATCTTCAAATTTAAGGACTCTCAATAAAATCACGATACGTAACAAATATAAACGTTTGGTAACTTGTAAAGTATAATATACGGTGCGTGTGGATTTATAAACTCGTTTTTGCATACGGTGAATTATAGTCCTTCCGATGGTAAGTGGAGACTAGCTATTGCAGGAAGATAGATGGGTTAAAGAACCGAGCGAAAGCCGTGCGATTACACGTGAAACTTTAGCTGACGTGGATTTCAAACTCATTTTAAAAAGAGGTAGTACGGAAAACAAAACAAAAAAAACCCAAAACAAAAAAAATAATAAGATAAAAAGAATTTTACTCTGGAATGAACGTTTAGATTCGAACACATCAGATCGCCGATTGCTCTCAGGATGTAGGCGTGATCGCTCGTTGGTTCAGTCCGAAAGCAGAGAGGCTGGAAAATGCTCGTGGCGTTCAGGGATGAACTCGGAGCTCACGCGCACACAGAAAAGTCTGTGCTGGGCGAGTTTAAGATCACGGCAAAGTAGTGTTGAGTGGCTAGTCACGTCATGTCACGTCCCGTTCTTCTTTTGTTTATTCTGCGGCTCGTAAAACACTTAAACCAGTATAGAAAAAATGGCTCCACGTATTATGAGATCGAGATATAATCAACACTGGCTTCATATCAAATAAATGTTCTTGCATATCGTAATGCTGATCGGAGCCAAACATCCCCTCTCTGAATGGTTGACTCCTCAGCCGCTATACATATTGTACATTTGTTTGTCATTTAATACAATAAAGCTGTAACTTCAACATTTTCACAGGCTGATATACATTTAATTTTACATCCCTGTAGTGCAAAAATGTGACAGTGTTTCCCCTTAGGCTATACCTCTTCTTACCAGGAAGGTTTATGACCAATAGAATATTATTAACCCTTACTCCACTACTCTACTATTTAGTTAATATGTCATACATATATGGATAGAACTTTATCAATATAGATTTTTACTGCTCGTACAAAATCCACACCCGTCCAAATAAAAAGGGCTTTTTTTTGGAAACAAATCAGCGCATGAGACACGTGGTCTTGGGAGAAAGAAAAGAAAAGAAAAGAAAAGAAAAGAAAAGAAAAGAAAAAAAAAAGTTACTGAAAATGTTGCACGGAAAAAAAAAAAAAAAAAACGACGACGAGACGGCTACGAAAACTTCAAGTACATGATCACTGAGGAAACAAACAAACAAACAAAAAAAAGTCCATCTGGCAAACTGATCGAACAAAAGTCAGGAAATATCCCCCTTTCCAAAGAAAATCCCCATTACGTCTCTCTCTCTCTCTCTCTCTCTCTCTCTCTCTCACGCGCGGAACTCTTAAATCGTCTCTTCATCAGCTTTTCTTACCTGAAAGAAAAGGACCTGGCGTGCAAGAGGAAGTACGGGCACCCTGTTCTCCCAGGCCATGTGTGTGTGTGTGTGTGTGTATACATGTGTATATATATATGATCACTCTAAACGGGATCTTCCAGTGCTGTTGGCAGTGAGGTAAGGCTCCAGCAGGGCCGGAGCTCACGGCTCCTGTTTGATGTAGTAACTGCCCGAGCCGTTGCTCTCTTGATCCGATGTGCCCTGGGAGAAGGTGAACTCGTCCACCTCTGGAGTCTCCTCCTTTATCTGCAGCGTGGCCTCTGGACCAAAAAACACAAGCACGATTCCATGTTACTACAAACCGAAACCTCAGAAGGATATACATATAGATATACACACACACATATATATATATATATATATTATATATATATACACACATACAGAAAAAAAAACAGTTTGTGGACACCTGGTCATCACAACCATATGTGCTTCCAGATTTAGTCCACCATCGCTGTTCTAACCTCCCCTGTCCCGGGTTGAAGGCTTAACCCTTTTGGTACGGGAGTTGACTCAATTCGACATGTAGGGGTCTGGTGCTACGGCCATGCATACACATCGACAAAATTAAATAGTTCAATTGTACTCGCTAAGCGGTGACACTCGAGGTCATTTTCAGTAATACAGCGAACCCCCGCAATATCATGGTTCACCTGTCGCGGGTTCGGTGCATCACGGATTTTCAAATTTTGATTCGTGGAATTTTTTGGCTTTCGCGGGACTCTGGAATATAAAATATAAAACAATTTAAAAAAATATCTTAATTCAAACATTAAAAGAACATTTAAATCGAAATAAAACAGTATGCGATGTATTTCATCAGCGGATGAATACACAGTGGCGGTGTACGCCACTTCCGCTTGAGCACGTAAACAGCCTGTAAACAGGAAGTGACCTCACTGGCAGATCTATCTGACCTGTCTGATGAGAATTTTGATGATGTGGAGATGGACAGCGAGAGTGAAACTGAAACTGCAAGGGCTTCTAGCGATCTTGAAACTGACCCTGCAGGGCCGTCTACAAGGGGAAAAACTCGTCAAGCTTCCACTCATTCTGTCAAGATAACACCACCTCAAAAGTTTCTACTGGTGCAAAGTCAAAGTGACGGCCCGAATTTACGCACAAACTATTCAGCACTTTGGGCAAAGTAAAAAAAAATTTTTTCTTCCAGCACCGAAAGGGTTAAACCACATTTTGGAGCATGGCTGTGGGGATTCGTCCCCTTTCAGCTATGGGAGCGTTAGTCCGATCAGACACTGATGTCAGTTGTGGAGTCCTGGGGGTGCAGTCGGTGTTCCAGTTCATCCGAAGGGTGTTCAGCAGGACTGACGTCAGGACACTCGAGTTCATCCAGACTCCCATGGCAAACCACAAGGTCTTCACGGAGCTCGCTTAGTGCACGGGGCATCGTCATGCTAGAACAGCTTTGGGCCTCTTAGTCCCAGGTTTGAAGGGAAACAGTAATGTTCCAAACCCTAAAAAGCATACAACAATATCCTGAACCTTCCAACAACTGCCAACTTCATGGCAGCAGGTCATGGTCAGGTGTCCACAAACTTTTGGCCACAGGGTATGCACATTTCTCTTTCTCTCATATCTAAATAAAATAAACAAAGAACTGACAAATGTTCACTTAAAGGGTTTCTTTAACATGTGTAGTGTGTGTACAATTGGCAGGGACAATAATTTGAACACGTAGCAACCTGTTTATTCCAAACGCACTGATGAAGATCCCAGGCCAGCTGTCTGTACGGTCAACAATTTAACATTCATACAAAAACATGCATTTTTGTAGAACGCTAACAGGACAGGAAAACACGCCTGCAAATATAGCTAGAAATTTATCCGTTTCTCCTGCCAGAGAAATGTGTGGTTGTGTGTTATACCCTACAATCTTCAGGAACTGAAATTACTACACGTGAAACTTTAGGTCATACTCAGTGTGCATTCACGTTATGTCTGAATAACTGGACTTACAAACTTCAAACCAAAGATGATTCGAGCGCTAGTTAAACGCGTTTAACCAGTAACGCCACGTTTCCTGAAACGATTACCTATTATTTGAACAAGTCATCGTTTAGAGAGACCATTTAATGTGCTCCAAGTGGAGTCCGGGTCCTCTCAAAGTTTAACCCACCATCACCTCTGGCTTGCTTATTTATTACCAACCTAAACTACACCCAGACTTGTCTAAGGCTGCTTTTTGATACCGACAACGGTTACAGCACTCGAAAACCTGAACTTGAATTGAATCGAAGGCGTGGCGTGTTCCTTAAACAGATGACTAATTGCATGCAGTTCACGGAGATGAAAAGGCCCGAGAAGAACCTCTGAACCGTCGTTTTGTCATCACCATACCTGTGACATGACCAACACACCAAGATTACTCCTAGAGTGTTGATTATAGAGTCATGAGTTCATCCTGATTTTAGCAACGTTCACTCATGAAACTAAACACCTGCCTGAAGATTTCTATTATGCGTGAGAATTGAGAAAACAGGTTTTTCCATGCAGGATTGCTTTTCACTTCCACTCCTGCCTGGTCCTGAAGCAATTCAAACTAATCCCTCCGGTCCTGATACACACCTATACAGGTCTGTTATCTGTATGTGGAACCAATAGTTATGTAGATTATGTTTTAAAAATAAATAAATAAATAAATAAAAATGCAGGAGGACTTTAATCCATGCATATAAACTGGGTCGTTATCAGGTTTCCACGTTAAAGTGCAACATGAACGTCTTCCCTCGGAACCTGATGGTGATGAGCAGGTTCACAACTATATAAACCAGGTGATCAGACGCCTTTTTTCAGACCGCACGCAAGAGAATATTTAACTTCACAGGCTTCCAGTGTTGTCTCAAAGCATTTCCCTCCTCTGTATCTAATGGCCTTTTTAATGACATGCAACAACTTTATACTTAAACAGCTGTGCCTGGTTTAGTTTATTTGTTTGTTTTTTGCTTTACGTCCATCCTGGCACGTCGATATGGAGGAGAACACAGCGGGAGCGCCGGCCTGAGGGATTAAGAGTGAAATTACCTGAGATGAGCGAGCGATCACGCTCCACACCAGGTGGGTGGGGAAGGTAAAGGGACGGAGTCTGTTCTTCATCGCCTGAGAAACTGCTCCTCCTCAGAGACCCGCCAAACCCGAGCGGCCTTCTCCCAACCGGAATCTTCCTCTCTAAACACCAAGCCACACTGGAGTTACCCACGTTACTGCATTAGCCATGCTGCAGAGTTCCACTTCTCACAACCACCCCAGGTTCACCTTCCTTCCCTGATGTCAAAGGACTTTAACGTTTTAGCGTTTACATTCAGTTTCAGAGCACCATGCCGAACGCCAAGTCCCTTTTCCTCCCAGTGATTAGCTTTTCCCCACCTCCCAGAGCTGTCCAGAGCATCCCTCACCACTGAATTAGTGCCACTCAACACACAGCCGAATGAGACCGAGAGCAGAGCAGGAGGACACCCTGATGGACAAGCTTTTGCCCCGACGCACAGCGGCCAGTGAAAAGAAAGGCGAAGTAAGGAGGAGAGTGGGACGAGAACGAAGAAGTGCCTTACTTTTCTTTTGTCCTTTGTACTGCAGAGCTTTCTTTTTCTGCTTCGTCACATTAGGCGGTGCGTCCCTCGTGGCTGAAGACAGGAAACAAAAACACATGGAAAGGAAACTCAAGCATATATCCGACATATCTCCATTAGATCATTAACGTATATCGTCTTGATTGGATGGGAGGAGGAGGAGGCTCGCTTATGATCGCAATCCGTGTAGTGGAAATTTCACGACCTCACCTGGGGACTTGAGGACTTTTGGTACTCAAGTCTCCGTTGGTGAACTCTTAACAAAAACAAAAAAACCCCAACAACAACATGGACTGCATGTTAAAGCTATTAAAGCGATCAATTCTAATGACACAACTGCACTTTTGACCATAAAACAAACGCCAGTCATAGAAGGGAGTTGTTTGTAACTGCGCTATCTGATGTCGCCCAAACGAGGATGGGTTCCCTCATGAATCTGGTTCCTCTCGAGGTTTCTTCCTCATGTTGTTTCACCATTGTCATCACAGGCTTGCTCATCATCAGGGGCACGCTTAAAAATTCATATGCTTAAAAAAAATGTACAATCGGAATTTACATAGTTCTGTAAAAGCTGCTTGGTGAAATTGTTAAACGCGCTATACAAATACGATTGAACCGTATTGTCCGTCTGGTCTGATTAGATTACATGACGGTTACGTGGCGAATGGGGGAGGTGGTGGGGGTTAGATGAGGACTGAGTGGAAAGGGACAAGGCTGCACACATTCTCATAAAAGTTGGTCAGAAATGTGAGCGCAGAAATCTCAAGTCAACCGACTACAAACATCATTAATTCTTACTAACAAATTAATAAGAAGAAGATGTAGCACAAATACCATCGAATACCGCATAACGGACGCAACCTGTCAGGCTTCTATGGGAAATTGTGTAATCCGTTCCAGGTCGCCGCGAAAAATCGAGAAGACTGAAAGTGAAAGTGGAACCACGTCCCGTTCATCTGAGACACATCTGGCCAGATTCCGCCTTTTTTTTTTTTTTTTTTTTTTAAACGTAAAACTCGATTTTTCACATGCGACCTGCGAAGCGCGTTCGTTCTGCGTGTCATGGCGGTGTTCACTATGCGGGGCGCCACTGTACATTCTTAAATAAGCATCATTCTTAAGGGTCCTTAATGGGTTTGTTGGATAAATTATCAACTTCCTAAAGGGTTTAAAAAGCAGTCCCAACTCATACTTATACATTTATGATTTAATTTCTGAATCACTGCGGTGTCTCGCTACTTCTTCTTGTCTGCCCAAGTCTGATTGGCTGGATTAACGCCACAGCACGCCACGCTTTGATTCAAGCACCCCAAACGCCCCATAAGTAAAAATCCGTCCTTTGTTAATGGACACTACAAACCGTAGCAAGCTAACCCACTCGGACGTTAATATTCCACCAACACCGGAACCGATGTTTTTAAAGCAAAACGTAGCGCAGGTGTCGTGTAAGGGTCGCTCACCCTGCGCGGCAGGTGGCTGGAGCTGGTAGCCGGTGACTTGACACCAGCCGATCGGGTAAAGGTCTGGAGACTCACAGTCCACCCACTGGTCATACTCATCCTCCCAGCCATCAAAATGAATGCGCAGGAGCCTGTGGACGATCCTGGTTACGGTGGCGACGCACACCAAACGTGGCTCCATCAGGTCCACCGCCTCCAGCTTCATGCCTTCGCGGAAGCCGTGATTTGGGACCTCCTGAAAATGCCACAAGGGACGAATTAAATACACGAAAAGAAACACGGCCCGCGGTCTTGTGTGAAAAGTGCCGAGTAACGGGTAATAACTCGCACAGTTTTCCGTTTTTCTTTATTCAAACTTACTTTGTTAAAGAGCTTCACAGGGGCTGCTATCGAGCAGGATTCTCTGAGGTAGTCAAACCATTTGAATGGCAGTCTGTTGTACCCTGTGGATCAGGTCAAGATTGACAACTGAAAGAGCGCAAAGCGATGATTTGTGGCACAAAGCTGCAAACGTTAACCCTCGAAATGGCCCGTACCTCTCGGAGGCGTGAGCTCAATGCTGTTGATTTCACAGAAGCCCACCGGGAAAATGGACGGAGAGGTGGCGTGGTAGCAGAACCAATCGGAGCCATCTGCCGCTTCGGAGCCGTCGATCCCGATCATGAGGTACCCATCTGCCAACACCTACGAGAGGAAAACAGACTCCAGGGATTATTGCACGCCATTTCCATTTAAACACTCCGTCTTTAAGTTATGTGCGACTGATGCACGTTTTTATTCTAGGTGCCATTACCTTTCTTACAGTAGCGACACATATAGCTGAGAGATTGAGAGGGTCGATCGCCTCCAGCTTCATGCCATCCTTAAACCACTCGCCACTCTGGTCCACATCCCTCACCTGATCGCGACAAGACGAGAAATGAACGAACGAAGGAACGAACGAAAATATATCTCTGTGACTGATCAGAAAAACAGGATCGTCTGCATACAAAAATGGTAGAAATTTACCTTTAGAAATAACTGCGAAGGGGCGTCCATCAGACCTTCAATTTTCTTCGACACCTCTAGAGAAGGCAGATCAAATAACAACGACAACAATAATAATAAATTAAATCGCCCAAACATCGTCCCTAAGAGAGAGCAGGTGAGCACACGGACAAACGCGCAGACTGACCAGATCTTTTAAAGCGGTGCCCGATGCTCCTGGACCAGCCGATGGAATGGATGAGCGGGCTGTACATGTGACACCAGAAGTCATCCGAGCCGTCCTGGCTCTCTTCATAGACGAGCCGCAGCCGTCCCCCGATCACCTGCTCCACCAGGGCTACGCGCGTCCGACACAGGTGAGTTTTATCCACCACCTCCACACGCATCAGCTTCTTAAACGGGTACAGCATGCCCTCCTGCACCTGGTGGGGTTACACAGATAAAAAAAGAAAAAAAGAAAAAGGATATAATTACACACACTTGGTCATTTTTTAAAGTGAAATCACCCTGCATGGCACATAAGGTAACGAATGGACAACTGTAGTGCACTTACACAATGCAGAATACAACCAAGTTTCAACTTTGAAGAAATCCGTGAACTTTTTTTTTTTTAATTACTATTAAAACGCCATCTTCCAAATCTGTAGCATATGTAGCAAGATAAAGAAAAGACATTTACGCACACCTTATAATGCAATATAAACATTTATTAATTCATCTTCAGTGAGTGCTTTATTCTCATCAGGGATGGATGTGGTGGATCCAGAGCCCAGGAAACGGACGCGGGTCGGGTTGGGAATACACCCTGAACGGGAAAACAATCCATCGCAGAGCACCACACACACACGGGGGTAATTAAGGGTCACCAATGGAGTAATTAACTCCACCAATTGTAGTGAGGAAACCGGAGAACCCAGAGTAAACCCGTGAGGATGTGAAGAGAACATGTGAAACTCCACCCAGATGGTAACAACACGCTATAAATGCTTGCGTGAAAATTTGTTTGCTCATAGATTTCATAACAGATTGATTTATATACAGTGATCCCTGTACCCATGAGTGTAACTGGTTTGAAGACGCAGCTCGTGGGGTCAATTTCTCATGGGTACAAACAATTTTTCCCATAAGGAATAATGGGAAAGGGATTAATTGGTTTTCCGGCCCCAAAA
>JAQLOM010000006.1:14081067-14091837 GCA_030068315.1 Chrysichthys thysi
CTTTCTTAGGACCCATGATGAAAATACAGGGTACAGGACAGATAAAGTTCCAAAACGGCACAAAGAACACAAAACGAAGCGAGAAATGCTGCGGTGATGCTTACTCAGCGAAATTGACACTTGATCTGTAGGTCGGCTTGGGGTGGACCGGGACACGGGAATTTGATGAAATCGCCAATGTCTTATCCCAAAAAAACTGTTGTATCCCAAAGCAAAAAATAGGCCGACATCAACCTCGCATCTCGGAAATGTCGTAACCTGGGTCGGTTGGAAGTTCAGGTACCGCTGTGTTGTACAGAAGTTCTCAAAGTGGGCTTCATTAAACCCCCTGTGGGCCACATAGACAGTTGTCCATGATTTATTCGTTTGTTAGATTGGTCACTTCAACTGAATGGGTTTAATTCAGTCTTGCCACCTACCACCACTTAACCCTGTTCAGGGTCGCAGGGGGGAAGCCAATCCCAGCTGCCTTCGTGGAGAGAGGCAGGGTACACTCTAATTTGTAACTTTAATTCAAACCTCAATTTATTACTAATAGTAAGCCTATACATAATGTTAACTTGGATAAATGTTTTGTCAGTGTGAAGTTATAGTGGTTATATTTTCAAGTATAACTTTAAATATATTTACCAAATGGAAAAACATCCACAATATATGTACATGTATAGTGAAAAGGTCCCAGTCGTACTGTGAGTCATCATACATCAACCCAATGGTTCTAACTATTGACTGTTTTATGTGTACATACAGGTCAGAGAAGAACCACTTGTGTAACGTTTCCACCATCCGCAACCAGGAGCCATACTTTTTTGAGGAGCACTGTAAGGACGTGATCGAAGTGAGATGCTACCCCGAGCCAGATGCCTTCAACCCATGCGAGGACATCATGGGCTTCACCTTCCTGCGTGTCCTCATCTGGTTCATCAGCATGCTGGCCGTCTTGGGAAACTTCACGGTTCTGTTGGTGCTTCTCAGTAGCCGCACAAAGCTGACAGTACCCAGGTTCCTGATGTGCCATTTGGCATTTGCTGATTTCTGCATGGGCCTCTATTTACTGATAATCGCCTCAGTAGACCTCCAAACCCAAGCACACTACTACAACTATGGCATTGCGTGGCAGACGGGTGCTGGGTGTAGCACTGCAGGCTTCCTCACGGTGTTTGCCAGCGAGCTTTCTGTATACACACTAACAGCCATCACGCTCGAGCGCTGGCACACCATTACCTACGCCATGCGCCTGGAGCGCCAACTGCGCTTACACCATGCTTGTGGAGTCATGGCATTTGGTTGGGTCTTTTCCGTGTTCGCTGCTCTAATGCCAGTGATAGGTGTGAGCAGCTACATGAAGACCAGCATCTGTCTACCCATGGATGTCGAGACGGTGTCATCGCAAGTGTACGTTATGCTGCTGCTCTTTCTGAACGTGCTCGCTTTTTTAGCCGTATGCGCTTGCTACGTGGGCATCTATATCACAGTGCGGCACCCTGCCTCGGTGCCCAACAGCGCCGACACCCGTGTGGCCAAGCGCATGGCCGTGCTGGTCTTCACAGACTTCCTGTGCATGGCGCCCATCTCGTTCTTCACCATCTCAGCAGCTCTCAGGCAACCACTCATCACCGTGTCACATGCCAAGGTGCTGCTTGTGCTCTTCTATCCTATCAATTCATGTGCCAATCCCTTCCTCTACGCCTTCTTCACCAAGAGCTTCAAGCAGGACTTCTTTGTTCTCACCAGCCGCTTTGGTTGCTTCAAGTCATGCGCCCATGTGTATCATACAGAAACCTCTTCCCTGCAGAACGGCCCCAGGATGTGCTCACCCAAAAACAGTGATGGGACGCTATACTCGTTGGGGCATATTGCTCATCCCCACTGACCCCTCCACCAAAACTTTCCAAATTCATACACCACAAGGTGCTCTCGTCTACAATATGATCTGTTCCATGCTGCTTGGACTTCAAAAAAACGCAAAAAGGAACTGAAAATATCTATACAAAATTTGTCGTCATCGAATACGTATATGCGTGCTAAACAGCCTTACACTGATGGTCCTGGCTTTGTTTTTTTTCCCCTTTTTTTAGATCTTTTCTCAACCCTTCCTTCGATCAGCCCATACAACAGGTTCAGTGTCACAGTAACCGTGCAGCCAGAGCCGAGTCCAGATGTTACACCAGAAGGGACCTGACTCCGTAGCCGTGCTAAATGCTCAGTTTTTTTTTTAATTTTCATTTATATCTGCGTCCTTGCCCGACACAGTACGAAACATGAAGCGAAGTCTTACCGACCAGACGTGGGGTCATTCAGTGCCGAGTCTATCTGTGCACCTGCCCTTGTGTTGAGCAACAAGACACAGGACAGTTGATCATTTTTCCTCCTTGAAATTGTCAGTTTCAGAGAATCAGTGGGAGATGTGTGGCAGCTGCAGCTGGAATGTGGAATAAAGACACACAGGAAGAGGAATTCGCTATGATGATATGCTTCAAGTATCAAGGCCTGGAGTTCAAGGCTGTGGGTCAAGGGCTCAGTGGACAGAAAACCACACACAGAGAATATCTAAAAATATTCAGCACCCAGTAATATTGCACCTGTGAATGTATGTATCTATCCAACTGTTTTATTATATGTCGCAAGAGCTTCCTTTTTGCAAAATATTACAATTCCAAATAAAGCCATCAAATATAGAATGTATGTGAAATGTTTAGTCGTGATGTATAAAATGGATTTTTAAATAGGGGATAAATAAATGTTTTAATGACCACAAGTTGTGCATCTTACCTGGTCTATTTTCGCTCTTTGTTCAATACGCAATATGGAGGGGATCGGGAGGTTACGATCAATTGCTCCAATCAGCAACAAGCTACAGCAATGTCTCACTCCGCACATGCTCAGTAGCGTCCTCCGCCTGCATGCAAAAGCACACCAACTTTGTTTCCTTTACAGCTCTGAAAAACTTCGCATTGCAAATCAGATTTTGAGTTATGGTGGTCATTTTCCTCATCTGGAGAACATTTTGAATTCATTTCGTCTGCAAATGAACCCAGACTAGCTTCGATCGATGCCTACTGGACCGTCACTTAGCAGGATCAATCGTTTTCAAGATGGCTGACTGTGTGTTCTCAACTGTAAGAGTGATGCCAATTGCAAAAGTATTAAAGATATTTGATACAAAATGGAAAATACCTTCTACTTACTTGGAACCCAAATTGTGGTTTCCTCTCCATAAGACTCAATCGCCCAATTAGGAACGTTTTTAGCAAAGACAGCGCATCATCTATAAAGCCTCATAAACCTACGCGAGTTCCTTACTGTATGATAAAAATAAATAGTAAAAATATACTTAATTATCCGTCACACACGTAACGAAGTGGGATCTGAATGGAGTCCGCTGGCGCATTTCACTTTACACGTCCTCTGACAAGATATGAAATTACCATCAACACAATCAACGGCGTTTAGCCCTTTTGAATTTTTAAAATTCGTTTAGCAAACGAACGTCCCCATCACGCATCCCCGAAATGGAACTTTTACTCAATAGATTCGCCAAACGAACGTCCCGGATGCTACACCCGACCCCACTCTCCCCTACATCCTCTATTATTAAAGCCCCTCGATGGACAGTTCCCATTTTTAAACACCAGGTGGCCTCACTGCTCAATTAACCCAATATAATAAAAACCTTTTATTTTATTTTTTTATTTTATCCCTTTTTAAAAATCACACACAGGCGGGCATAAAAGAAACCCTTTTTTTTATTTTTTTAATACCATATATAATGCAATACTTGCATATCTTTGGCAAAAATAAACTTTATAAACATTTTATTAACAGAGGTTAGCTTACAAACCAAAAAGATGGGAAGTTTGTCAGACAAACATGGCAGACAGATGCAAACAAATTGATTGGCAGCTCTGAACTAGAGGAGCTCATCATCATTAATAATAATAATAATAATAATAATAATAATAAAAACAATTATCACGTAGAGAAAGGTCAGATATTCAGAAGTCAATATTCCTGTTTTGGGAGAAGCAAGTGGCTGCTTTTACAACCTTTACCTCGAACACTCCAGCTCTGTCGCTCTCCTCGAAACCTCCCCTAGTAATACTTGCATCCTGGGTTATAGCTATATACAATCGAGGGCAAATTGGCAGCCTTGGCAAAAGGGTTTTGGGCAGCAACTTCATAATGGCACCAGCTCGAGTGACACGATTAAATAGGGAAGAGTTACAAGATCGTCTCAGGAAATTTGCTGAATAGCTTCACTGGTACCACAGGACTAGTGAGCTCCCAGCCCCGAGCACACGGGGCATGTCTGAACAGATTTCAGTAGCACCGTCGTTCGACAGGTTCGGTTAGCCGCTGTAGGTAGCATTTACCTGCCTGTCAGGTGCACTCGTTCCTGATGAGCGCTTCGTTTAACCATCACTACAAAGACGCCAGTGGTGTTTCACTTACTTAGGCAGTTAAAACTCGAACTCAACCTGAAACAATAGAAAAACAAAACAAAACCAACCAAAAAAAAAAAATAAAAAAAAAAGATGAGAGTTGCAAAGATAGCTGGGACGCCCCCTGACACGGCTCATGAAAACATAAACTGGAGTTGGAGTTCACACAGAGAGTCTGAAGAATCCACTACTTGCGCCAAACCCAGTCCTGGTAGTTGTAAGTAGCAGGTTCTGACGATATCAGCTTCCTGTCTCATCAGTTTGGCTTCCTGTAGGTCTGTTCCCAGGACTTCCTCATTTACAGAGCTGCAGAAAGGCAAGTGGTTTTGTGTTTTGTGTTTCACCCCCCCCCTCCCCCCCCCAACCACCACCACCACCCACCCAACTTTCTTCCCACAGTCTCTTTTCTTCCAGCGTCTGCATTGTCTCCAGTTTCCTCTCGAGCCAGAGCAACTCTCTCGAGGTCATCTGTGCGGCGGAATGCTACATCCGAGCCTGAAGCACAAGGCCCTACGCGTACAGCTCCTCCTAACGTCCGCTGAGAAGGTTCATATCGAAAAAGCCCGCCCTCTGACTTCTCTCAGCACTCGGATCGAATCGATCGGGCGGCTCGAAGCCACGGTGGCACGGATAACTCGTGCGTGAAGAAAAGGGCTGCCGAAGAGAATGGAAAAAGTTAACTCTGGGTTTAACTCCACGTCACCGCACCGTGTCCTAAAGTTAGTCAAATGCTAAAGGGACTTCATTCTGGATACGCGATGGCACGGGACTAGGTTTAAGTACAGAGGCGATCGTCGGATAAATACTGAAGTGAGCGCGAAGAGCCACGGCTCTGCTTTCATGCTGTTCTGTGCACTACAACGATACTGCTCAGGGAGGTCGGGGTCAGGACACCGATCCAATCAGGATGAAGAGGAAAGTCACATGGCCTTGACATCATAGCTACGAGGGCACGGGGCTCCAGGGGACACGGCATCTTTACCGGACGAAATACAAAAAACAGCAGTACAAAAATAAAATAACTACAAGTATTTAGGTCGACTAATTATTGCATTTTTCTTTGTATCATATTTCTTAACTGAAGTCTTATGATCCAAAATCAATGGCACTTTTATATCTTTTTTCCCCTCTTTTTTCCCCCCTCCCTCTTTTCTCGTCTAGCTTTTCCGTCTTTACTCTGAAGCCCAAGCCACTTGTGAAAGTCATGCATTCGTTCTCAACGTATATACATTTGTGTTGTTGGTTTTTTTTTGTTTGGTTTTTTTTTTGTTTTTTTGTTTCGTTTCGTGTTTTTTAAGAGGTGGAAGCATGCAAATCTCCTCTGAGTTCCCCCCCCCTCCCTCCCCGAAGTTCTCTTTTTCTCTTTTTTTTTTTCTTTTCTCCCCTCGAACTCTTTTAGCTGTGAACGTAACTTGATGGACGATTTTAGAACTTTTTTTGTCCTCCTGATCTTTTCCGTACGACAAAAGAAAGCGTCAGTATGGCTTTTCTCTCCTGTGTTTGTGTTAGTATTGCCTGTTGGATGAGATGATTGGAATATTTTGAGAGGGAAAAAAAAAAAAAAAAAAAGGAAAAGCAAAAAAGGATTAAATTTCGATCAAATTAACTTCACCCAGAGGAAAGAGGCCCGGGGGACAGGCCGCGGGACCGAGTCACACGGTGAGGGGCGTAAAGGGAAATAAAGGGCGAGCGGGCTAAAGAGCCGGGCTTCATTTCCTGTCCAGCTTCCTGCTCTTGCGTCTCGAGGCACCGAGGCTGGTTCGAATGCCTGCTAGATGCAAGAGCGACCCGGCCGCCTCCTTCAACTCATCATCCACCTCGGGCTTGGGATCGTGCCTGGCCTTCTTTAATGGAGGATGGCTACCGTTCGCTCTCTCTTGCTGCCCGTGTGCGGCGGCACTGGGACCCGTCGTCTGCTGAGGCGAGGGCGAGACGGGGACACTGCTGTAGTTGTGGTCTTGTTTGGGATCCCGGCTTACCACCACCAGATCCCTCCGGGAAAGATCGATCGGCCCCTCTTGCTCATCTGAGACAGAAAGACAGGCGATCAGAAGAACCGGTGAGCGTTTCTTCCGAATCTCGGGGAGGGGGGGGGGAAAAGGCATATAAAAACACGAGTCTAGACCAAACAACAGATGCGAGACAAAACCAGAGGAGAGGAAATGACAGAAAGATGGATGACATCTGTGTATGATGGCGCTCGCTTACATGGGTCAATGTTCTGCTCTGAGGCAGACTTTAACAGCATCATGGCAGTGGCGGCATCAAAATCACATTCTGAAACGACACACAAAAAAAAGAAAAGAAAAAAAAACATCGAATGGACACTCAGTGCACCAGCCTTGCTTCGTGTGCATGTGTGTGTGTGTGTGTGTGTGTGTATGTGAATGAATGAGCCACTTTATGCCAGAGTGATCCTTCATTACAAAAGCACCAGTGCCTTGGTTGTCAAGGTTACAAAATACAGGCAAGAGATGGCATTTGCACTCGGTGTGGCCCGGCGGAGGATGAGCGGAACAAAAGGAGCCGAGATGAGTGATCTGCTTAAACGTGTAATGATAGATTTGCTAATGGTGTGTGAAGGATATGACCCACTTAAAAGTCCTTCAGAAGAGAACGGATGCTCGGGGGCACTGTAGTTAAGTCCACTTACCCTTCAGAGAGTTGCCTTGCTCCAAGGAGAACAGGTGACAAGGAGGAGACAAGGCACTGCGGAGAACAGAGAGAGACGTTCGTTACGCGCCGTGTCGCTTTAGGGCTGCACAAAAAACGGACGGAAATAGCACAGAGCGGTCTTATCGCTAAACATATAACCTTGCAGGATATCTGTCGTGCACCAGGTTTGGACGCCGGGGTCCGTACCTGTATGACCTGACCATCGGGGCTGGACTGAGTCGACCGGGAACGAGCCGGGGTTTTTTTTGGGTTTGTTGTTGTTGGTGGTGGTTGTTTTTTTTTTTTAAATACAATCACTAGATGCCTTTTTAAAGAAAACGGGCCATCTTTAATATGAGGACGACAGATGGGTTTCAAACGAGGCTGCCCTGCATGCTTGGCAGGTCATTTTAAAACGCTACTGATACACGAACAAGTACCTGAGGAATCGTTTTCACTTAAATGGCCATTTAAAAAGAAGGATTTCCAAGTCAATGTCCCTATATAGCCAGTGAATGATCATCTAATGGCAATTACGACATTTTAAGCCTTCCTCTAGGGTTCTTCTGGATGCTTAATTGCTCAGGATTTCTACTTGGAAGCTTGCTGTATGGTTCTCCAAGGGGGGTGGGGGGGGGGGTGAATCAAAGAACATTTCAGGGTCGGAGCTTGAACCGTTTTCACCCAGGACTACATCCTGACCCGGGTTAAACGAGTAGCCTGCTTTTCACTTTACCCAATTTTTTTCCTTAAATAATAATTTAAAAAAAACAAAAAAACACATATATATATATATAATTAATAATAAAAAATAATATAATTTTTTTTTTTAATTATTATTATTTTAACCCCAAGCCACATTAATCGCGGTTTGTTTACAGGTTCGTCAGAGTTCGTTTTCGTTAACACCAAAATCCATTCTTGCGAGCACTATTAATATATAAATAACAACACATAATATTTATTATTATTCAATTTATTATTAATATAAATAACATAATATCCACAGAAATATATAAATATAGAACATTAATATACTAGCTGATTCCCTGGTGGCTTCGCTCCCTGAGTGCGACGGGGGAGGAAAAAAAAAAAAATGCCGTAATTTCTAAAATAAAAGTTCGTTAATTACCGCTTTTATTTTTATTTGAACGAAATCACGTGGTCGCATGTCGTTTCCCTTTCGAACGCGAAAAATAATTTTATACATTTACATCAAAAAGTTTCCTTAAATAATGACGTCCCAAATAAGTGTTTACTTCTTCTCAACATCAGTAAAATATCTCTCGCCCGAATAACCCCGATTCGTAAAAACACGATCTGAAAACGCCGCCCGCAAACGACGTGATTACTTAAAATGTAAGTCCTGGTGATGCTGTTTCCGCTCATACGCACGTCTGATGTGTTCTGTGGTCGTACGTCATTTCCGTTTCCGACGTGAAAAGGATTTTATATATTTTGTAGGTCGGCGAAAATCCAGACGAGAACCTGGGTTAAGCGGACGGTTCGACCCGATGTCTACCGAGCCCTGATTTTAAAGCGTACTGCTGAAGACGGTCACCTGGGAAGAGAGGCAGGTGGTGGGCAGAAAGCCTGTGCGCTCGGGAAGTGCTGTTTCTTCAGGGCTTGCATCAGCGTGGGCCGGAACTCAGGGTGAACACACCACAGAGAGCCTTTCCCACTGGCCTGAATTAAAGAGAGGGAAGGAACAGAGTGCCAAGAAATGAGCATGACTTCAGCAAGCTGTTTTTCAGGAAAGCACTACGAAATACACTCCTTTGTGTGCTTACTCATAACCACACCACACACACACACGCACACACACATACACACATACACAGAGAGAGAGAGAGAGAGAGAGAGAGAGAAATTACGCAATACAGGAGTAAACCCATTGTCTTTGTGCAGCATTTAGTTATACATAATAGCCCGGTTCTGCAAAAGCCCCAGAAGCTTCCTCGGGCAACATGGTGGAACGGCTCAGAACTCTACCGTCTTTGCGTCTGGGCATGTTTGCTTATTTGTCTATATGTGCACCTGCACGCTGGCTTGTGTACATAAAATCGGACTCATCACCTCTTTGTCTGAGGTGTAGCCCTGCAGGGTTAATATGACCTTGACTCAAATCATCAGCCGGGCTCATAAACAGGAAAGAGGAAACATCGCCATGGCAACAGACACCAGGCCGCGCCACGTGAAACCCACAGATTCACTCAGACACACACACACACACACACACACACACATTAACGCAACACACCACACATCATCGAGCCATCTCGCTTTTCTGCAGGCCGCGCTGAAGAGAAATGGAAGCTCGCCCGGAAACCTGCGCGATCGCTGCGTACGGCCTGCGCTCGGAAAAACGAAACGAAAATCAGCCCCTCCGCCGTTCCGTCCCGGCCTTGTCGTGAACGTGATGATCAGAGGTCCGTCCCCCTCCTCCCTTCCTCTCACGAGTCACCCAGAGACCTTGTTTACGTACACATGTACAGGACATCTCGATAAGGTCTCAACCTTACCCGTTGTCACACAGGTCTCTGGGTGGAGAAATAGCGTTGAAATATGGTTGCTGCGTTCGGCGAAACATGCAAATCAACTCGACGGCCAACTTCCTGTGTCTTCATTGTTCTTTGCAAAAGACGTTTGTTGCATGAAAAAAACAAAAAAAACAAAAAAAACATAGGTCAGATTACACAGCTGGGGTTTTTTCCCCCTAAAGCTTATGTTTAATTGTTTAATATGACAAGGGAAGTCGTGGACCATGTGCATGTGCACTTCTGGGAAGATTGAACTGCTGTTATAAGACCAAATTTGTATTAATTACTAAAATCACCTTATCCTTTTTATGCAGTTATCGTTATGTGGTGAAACGTGGAAACTTCCTGTTAGCACCAACGTCACGGTGCTTTTTCTTTCTTTTTCGTTTTCAGCGCTCTTGAAATTCATCGGACAAAACGGTAAATATGGTTTCAGCTTCGACTCAGCACTGAGTCACAGGTTTACTTGGATCGGTTACGAAGCACAGGCGCTGCCGACTGCATCCAGAAATGTTTAATAAACATTTCGACAAAAAACTTAACCATATCATTATTAAAGATTTTGGTTTTAAACGTGGTGACGTTTAAAAAAAAAAAAAAAAAAAAAAAAAAAAAATCCATCCATAGTTGTTACGAGAGAAACCATAAAGTGTGCGTTGACCCTTTATCGAGTGAAGAACTAGATTTGGTAACTTCGACGGACATCCAAGATGATCTCATCGTTCCGCTCTGTGAGCTCATAGAACCATGGGGATGGAGTTCTCCCATCCTAAATAAATGTCCCTTTAAGTTTATATGAGTTATATATACACAGTGGAACCTTGGATTGCGAGTGTTTTGCAAGACGAGCAAAAATTTGTCATAAATTTTGACTTGATGACCGAGCGAGGTCTTGTGATACGAGTAGTATGTGTACGCTTCGTCTGCCGAGCGTCACGTGATCACGACGTCTCTCTCTCTCACTGCGGGATTGTGGCTCACTCGCATAGTCGACATCATCCGCGCTTGTGTAGAAAAAGCCTGTGGAATCCCTCATTTCAAATGAGATCAGGGACGTGTGTACAATGTGGGAAAGAGTGCAAAACTTTGTAGAAAAGCCCCACCCGAATAAGGCTGTAGCAGCGCGAGCGATG
>JAQLOM010000006.1:14103891-14116324 GCA_030068315.1 Chrysichthys thysi
CCCGCGCGCGTGTGTGTGTGTTGGTTGCTTTAAAAAAGTCAAACTCGCCGAGGGAACGTTGAGGAAAAACGAGGTCAGGTACTCGTGACGTCATTCGGCGGGGGAAGTCCTGGGGGCGGGTCCTGAAAATTAAAAAAAAAAAAAAAAAAGAAACGAAAAGAAAATGTCGCGCGCTGCAGTGAGGAGCGTTCCTCTCTCTGTTGTTTACACGATCAAATACACGGAAGTGTGGTGTCTGATTCTCATGTGTCAGGCTCCACACTGACACAACAATACCCACACCAGTCATTATCCTCCCTCCAACCTGCCATTTAGAGCACAGTCCAGTATCAATATCAAAGCAAAAGCAGTTAACATGATCCAACAGGAGGACACCACGTGACAAATACATCCAACATGGCTCCACAAGACGTGCTTCCACTGGAAATACCAACAGATCCTGTTGGCCGTGTTGCCCTTCTTCCATCGCCTGTGTTCTCCATGAAACACACTTTTTTTTTTAAATCAAGGAAGTCTTTGATCATGTCCTGTATAGTTATTGTCTCCATGCCCATGGATGTGGTGGTCAGTGCCATGCTGGTGTGAAACCTGCCCACCCCATGCTAATGACGATTAGCAGTGGTAGTACTACTCGTCAGTGTATTTGCATTTCTCGGTGTCGTATAATGCGAAAGTGAAAGACTTGACCAAGCTTCGGAGATCTTCATCACGATCTCTAAGACGTTCCAAAGTTAATCGGATCGACGAGCAAGTTAATCTTGGTAGCTAACCCAGGACCAAACGATCCCCTGCCTCCACCGTCCGCACTATTTGAAGGCCCCACTTTGGAGTTGTTATTTTTTAAGTCGATTAGTAACTACACAACTACCTAATGGCATTAGACCTGAAAGCTTACTTCACTATTTTGGTAGCTTGCTACACAACAAATAAATCTTGCTAAGAAACCTACCTTTCATATCTGATGAGGATCATATTCAGTCCATGTACAGATATAGGCTAGGCCCCTTATGGTGGCGAATTAGTACATTTTAACCCATTCGCACCCCAGTACAGACACTTGGTCCAACTTGGCCGCCTTCTCGTTGTCAGAGGACTGGCCTTGTATAGTTCACTTATTCCAAAGTAGTTTGTTGTACTCTGTTAGCTTTCTACCCTTTCCAAAACACCACCACTGAGCAGATATTATTTGGCACAGCAGTGACCTTGACATGGTAGCTGGGTGTTAGGGTTGTACCGCTATGTATGTATCAGGCACCCCAGCATCGGTAGGATTTTTCAACACCTTACTATCACTGCTGGGCTGAGAACCAGGTCCATCAACTGAAAAGCAACAGCCGAGAGCAGTGCTTTGGTCAGACACAGATACACATGAAGGGCCAGATGATAATTAACACACAGAGAGCATGGGGGGAAAAGAACTGTGTACCCACAAGATGAGGTCTAATAATGCAGCCGGTGAAATATTTAAAGAAATACCCAGCACTTAAAAATCCTCTTTCCGCTAATGGATAGGGTGGAGGAGGGCTGACGAATTGTACAACAAATGACAGTCAGTAATTGCGCTTCTATAAAGTGCATCCACATGGCACGTTTACCTGATAACATGGTTAATGCCAGCGCTGAGATTTTCTCGCCTAAGTGCGGTCTAGCGGCGCTGCTAAACGTGTTTAAATGTCACATGCCCACGAACCCGAGTCAATCTAATCCAATTTATAATTATTATAGCCTGATTTGCACCATGTTAAGTTATTTGTTTACTCTGTGAAGATTAGGAGGTTCTCATGAAGGCTGAATGTTTCCTGTTTTTTGTACATATTTGTACGTATAAACATTTTTTTTTTATTAATTCTGCCCTATAAAAAAAAATTGTGCATAAACAGCAGAGATATAAACTCAGAAGACTCTTCCAAAGAGCCTCACGTAATTCAAACACACTAACTAGTTTAATATCCAAACCACTGGGCCACCAGAGCACACATTCACAGATAAGGAGCTCAAGGCTAAGAGTATGTGCAAACAATACATGTTTTCATTCAATCAAGCACCAGTCCTGGGTGTTAGTAATGTACATACGTATAATTAAACGCCACAACAATGGCGGCGGTGGAGGGGGGGGTGGGGCGGCATAAATTGTGAGCACAAGGTGATAAGAAAACATCCACTGGCTTCCTTGTTGTTCGTTTGTGTTTACGACCTCATCCGAGTCTTTTAATGTAGAATTTAACATATAGATTTAACGATGGAAGAAACCCGACGTGACGAAGGTGCTAAGCGGAAGCGGCACTACTAAGTCCAGACGTAACGTTTGTCAACCTCGATCGTTAAAATCATGTCCTGTGCTTTTTGAAACGATTTAAGTCGTTTGAAAAACCAGGTTGCTCAAAATCGTTCGCGCACACTTGCTTAAACTCTCTATAAACACACACGCGAAAGAAAACTTTCCAGAGGTAAGTCAAGAGCATGTTTTTTTTAGAACAATTACAAGTAAATTCATTACAATTATCCATAAAACAGGCCTCAAGTGAAAAACCAATCATCGAGGCAGTTCTCATGTGAGCTAATGTTCGAACGCTGATAGGACGCGTGTGCTACATGACCGTGAACACGTCACCATCGAGCTGGTCTCAGTCAACTCGGCTTCTGTTGTAGAATTTGAAGGGCCCTTGTTTAGCTTGTTTGCGCAGAGAACACCCATATTTACCTGGGTATTGAGTAAAGCCTGGGCTTTATGAATTGAGTCAATAATGACCTAGATGTCTTATCAGGGACGGGATAAAACCCTCCGAGCCAAGCTGCAGTAAAATTCTCCAATAGTGTGAAGCATTGCGGATTTAAGGACTTTGCTCTCACAATATTTGCTTGGCGTACAGATAGCTCAGCGTATTGGTTACTTACAGCCAGACCACACCTGCAACCACCATGGAACTACCTTATACAGTAACTACCACCGAGCTGTGTTTATCATGCTCTTACAGGCAGACCAGGAGGTTGTTTTTTTTTTTTTCCTGTGTCAACAGGTGTAATGTGCATGCATGGAAGTATGGCACTAAGGAAGCAATAAGCCAAAGGTTGATAAACCCACATAACCCAGATCTGGATGTTTGCGGCAGTAGCACCACATCAGGGGGGTGAATGCTGAGAACAGTGTTTTTTTAAACCCTGCTCTGGAACCATGAAAATAAGTCCGATTCTTGGTACCGTAGGGTCAGTTTGACCCCATGGTGAAGAACATGCTATATGAGCAGAATAACGCCACTTTATTACAATATTTTGTTGTCTTTGAGATAATATGGTGACGTGGTATAAAATAAAAATAATATTGCACAATGCATGAATGTGTGAGTTTTTGCTTATTTCACCCTGTTGTAGGCAAAAATGTTTTTGGTTGCACAACTAATTTGGTTTTCTTGTCACTTGATGTGGGACAAATACAGCATCTCTGGCGTTGTCCTGGATGACGCTGTGTGGTGCTTGCGGCTGCTGTGGGAGCCTCTGGGGGGATTTTTGGTACAAAAATCCAGCATTGTTTGTGTAACCGGTTTTCACATTTTAAATGTTTTGGTTGGTCCATGTCACAATCTCTGTTCTCATGGCATCATCGAAAAATAAATCAAATGCTTTCAAGGGTGTGTCTGCTCGACCCCCATTCCCTTTCGGCCCTGGTTTCTGTCGGATGATATTTCCCATCGGGGTTCTTCTGACAGATTTTGGCTTCTGTGGCCACACATACCCGTCTTTCCGCTTATTTTTCATTTAGGTTTATTTTCACTTTGGGTCAAATTGACCCCATAGTACCCGGTCCCATTGAAGGTACTATGGTGAAGTGAAAATAAACCTAAATAAAAAATAAGCAGAAAGACTTAAAAACTATTGAACATGTGTCCCATACTTCGGAAGGCCTTACAAGGAAATACGTGGCAGGTGAGGTCACTAATCGGGATGGTTTCCAAAAAAAAAAAAAAAACCCCATGGTGTAAAGAGGGCTGGGGGTCAAATAGACACCATGGTACCAGAGCAGGGTTAAACCGAACTATTAAAAAAAACAAAAACAAAAAAAACCCCCCACAAACCCAAAAACAAACACCTTCCAAGAAAACTTTGAAAAGACAATGCACACAAATAAAGCGAACAGCCTTGATCTAATAAAGTTTATTTTCTTAAAAATGACCAGTTTCCTTTTTTCTTTTGTTTTCTAGGAAATTAAACCCTTTTTGAATTCACACTAGCATCTACATAATGGTTATTGAATACTTCACAATATATTAAGTCTAGATGTTATGGTACATGCATACAATTGCGGCGGCATGAGAAGCCACAGTCACCACATTACACAGAGATGGGGATGAATAGGGGTGGGTGGGGTGGGGGGTAGGGTTGAGGGGGGCAAAAAGACAATGAGGCTGTAGAGACTTGTGTTTCAGCTTCGAAGAGGCCAGGGCCTTAAACATGGCAAACTCCAGCAATGCTTTTCAATTATACTCGTCACTCAAAAACAGGCACATGACGGGCCATGGGCTGAAAGAAAAATGATATAATCTAATAAAACCTGGGAGATGTACGCATCGCGGTCCACGAAATTAAATCGATGGACAAGAATAAAAGCAGGAGTGAAGTGGGACTTCACGTAAAGATTAATAAATGTTGCAGTGTTCATAAACACTTCCATTTCCTTTGGGACCTTATTAGCACTTTATAGTCTGTTAGAAATCACTTTTCCAAATGTTTAGGCAGACATTATAAAAAAAAAAAAAAAAAAAGAAAAAGAAAAGATAAGAAGGAAAAAAAAAAAAAAGGGCAGGGTAATGTCCCTGTTTGTCTAGATGGCAGTGAAAGGTGAAGCAAACACTGAGCTGTGGGACCACACGTAGGCTTTTATAAGAGTCACAGCCAGAGGAACGTTTATAAAAAAAAAAATAAAAAATAATAAAAAGGCAAAATAAATAATAAAAAATAAACCCACCACACACACACACACACACACACACACACCTTCACACCTTGCCTATCGAAAACCATAGCTGGAGGACATTGTAGTGTTTATCCAAATCGTTTTGTTTCGTTTTTTTTTTTGTTTTTCACTATTCCTCTTTCACAGAAAGAATTTATATGCTGAGACACAGTATGATTACAAGCCTAACATGCGCTAACGAAAAATATTAATAACAATAATAATTATAATATATAATAAAATAAAAGACATTCAAATACTGTAAGATTTTTGCTTGAAAATACAAAACTACATGAGAAAGCATTAAAATCATATTTGTTGATCAGAATAACATTAACGTTTAAAAAAAAGAAAAAAAAAGAAGAAAAAAAGAACGAAAGGGGGCTGGAAAAAAAAAGCAAGTGCTAAACACATTTTTCAAATTTTTTTTTTTTTTTTTGTTTTTTTTTTTTATACCATACATATAACCAGCAAATCTGTTACCTAGAAACAGTTGCCAAGGAAGCCATGTCATCATGGCTCTCCCTCTTATCCAGGCAGCGTCTCTGGGTGGAGGGGGTGATGGCGGTGTGTTTCTGGCCGCTGTTACGTCTGTACAAAACCGCAAAAGAACTTCACCTGAACCTGCACGCATCAGAGACTGCACAGGCTTATCGGTTTGGACGTTTCCAGTCGTTCTTCTGCTGAAACTTGATGCCGCTGTCGTCTCGTCTCGTCTCTTAATCTCCGGAATCCTGAGTCAACATATTGCTTCTCTGTGCAGCTCTTAACTCTTCCAAAAGCTTTAGTCAACTATTAACTCTTTGCAGATTGAGAGCCGGCTGGGGGGGGAAAAAAAAAAAAACGAACGGGGAAATCTCTCGCATCCGCTTGCATCAGAACCCTTTTTTTTTTTTTTAGCAATATAGAGACATCTCTATCCAGCAAAACAGGCAGAGATCCAAAGGAGTCCCACATCTCCACTCAAAAATGGTTTCCTTTACCGTACAACAAAATTTATTTAAGTCTAAAAAGTTTCCTGTCCTGTCCCTTTTGCACGCAGAGTCTTTCTAAGACCAGAGTTATAGAAGCTCTTGCTTTTGTCGACAGGATCATTTAAAGACCGGGGTGCTGAGATGGAGAACAGGTCGAGCCTCAGTTGTGTTGTAACGTGTTCGACTCTATAGGAGGCGCCGAGTCGTACAGAGTGTCCGTGTCGTGTGTCGGCTCTCCGGCTAATGTGCAAGGGTTTGACAGCGTTCCCGCACCACAGTCACAGAAAAACCTACACGGATTACACCGGGCATGTATGGATTAGGCAAGAAACACCAAACGACAACAAAAACAAAAAAGTTTAAGTATATAATTATTAGTTAAGGTCGTAGACTTTTTAGCACAGAGTTAACAGGAATCTGGATCATGAACAACTAAAACCGCAGGACTGACCTATCATGTCGTATAAACTCCACATCATGCCCTTGGTGGCACTTCTTAATACAGTTCACGCAGATTGCATTTCTGTCTGTCGTGTTACAGGTGTGGCACCTGAATCGGCAAAAGAAAAAAAGGAAATCAAAGTTAGTTAACATCCAGCAAAAGGCAAATTCCAGGCAGGTTTTCAATGAGGTGATGATCACACCAGTTACTGTACCTGTAAAAATCGTGCATGGGATAGCTGGTGTAACTGGAAATCTTGTACAGGCACTGACCTCTGCTCACGGCTTTCTCTATGGCATCCTGATTGTTCATGATTTTGTTGTCTGAAGGATTAACAAGGAACGGATGCTTTACATGTCACCTAGCGAGATCACACAAGCAGCGCCTATAGCGCTCAATAACAGTGACGTTACCTTTCATGGTGACATTGACACCAGAGGCGAGAAACAGCCCTCCAAATCTGTTGTTGAATATCTGATTGCCTTCTAAAGTTGCTGTAGCGTGGTTTGTTATCTCGATACCTAAAGAGAAGGAATGACAAATGAATGGCTGCGAGCGTACCCGAGCGGGTCACGTGACCGCCAGGAAGACGAGATGATTTTCTCAGGCGTCCGACGGCCAACTGACCTGCAGCGAAGCCATCAAATATTCGGTTCTTCCTCAACACTGGGTGACTGTTGGTACTAATGAGGACACCAGCCTGGGCGTTTCTGAAGATGTCGTTTTCCTCCAACAAGCCTGCGTGCAGAGACGTTTATAGCCGCGTTCAGAGTCATAATCGTGGATCGCTCTGACCCAGCACATTGCTGTTCATTTACGTTTTACAAAGACTTCCATATCTTGAGCCTTACCCCTCCCGCCGTTGAATATGCAGATACCGCCGTCCCGCCCGTCGTGGATCTTGTTCCTGCGCAGGGTGGGGTTGCTGTCTGTCTTGATCCACACTCCTGCCATGGCATTGTCAAATATCTCATTGTCCTCAATGAAGCCCAAACCTGAGGAGAAAAATGCCATACACGTTAAACGCTGGCCTTGCGTCCTAATAAAGCAAGATCCACAATACAAAAAATATTTCCTTCGGCTGCACGGACGCAGCCCCAATACGTCCAAAGAAGGGGGTTAAAACCTTACAAAATGGCCACTTTGGGTTCCATTAAGTGTGGACTGGAGCAGGGAGGTACCACATAAATAACATACCAGAGTTGTAAACAAGAATGCCTCCATTCTGCCCTCCCCAGATCTTGTTTCGTCTAATCTTCGGGTTGCTTCCAGTTCTGTGTTGAAAAGGATCGGATAAGTTGTAGATATGCAACTCACACGCAGATCTGGAACAGACCCAAGAGTCCTCCCTCTCTCTATCTCTCACACACAAACAGACACACCCACTGATATAACAGGGATAATCGACAGTGATCGAGTACCTCACCTGATTTGTACGCCAGAGTACATGTGGTTATAGATGTCATTATCTTCCAATACTCCATGCCCATTATCGTAGAAATAGACTCCAACCTACGGACAGCGAATCACTCAGAATGAAAGTGATAAAAGCACAAAGCAAAAGACGACGAGACGGAAGACGGGAAGCGATCTCCCCACCTGTTTGCCGCTGTGTATCCTGTTCCGCCTGAGCACCGGCGTGCTCCCTGTGGTCACCCACACTCCTGCCAGAGTGTTGCTATACACCTCATTCTCCTCAATGACACCCTGGCCCTTCTCGTGCTACGAAAACATGCGAGCGTTCCACACTTCATTAGGCAAGACCCCAAAAGATGGCTGACTATAATTACAGCCGTTTTATAGCGATTACATCTAGATAATTTGGCTATAAAAATACCGGTACACTCCAAACCAATTAAATCGGTACTCACCACATAGATTCCTCCGTGCTGTCCGTCATGGATCTTGTTGTGTCTGACTATAGGACAGCTGTTGGTTCGGATCTGAATACCAGCCAGGGCGTTTCCATAAATATCATTGCCCTCTATGAGACCTCTGCCATCACCAAATATGTAAACGCCCCCTTGGTTTCCATTGAAGATAGCATTACCCCTGGAGGGAAAAAAAAAACCAAACACAACTGAGCAACTGTAGTACTATAAAAGTTAAGACAAAAGCTTAAGCATCTGTAGTGTAGCCGGTCAGAATACACACATCCGACAACAAACACTATTGTAAATAGTGAACACGTTCTGAACAGATACAGAGGACAACTCTGACTACAAACTTGCCTCAACGTTTCACATATCTCCAAGGAGGGAAGAAAAAAAAAACCAACCAACCAAACAAAACAAAACAAAAACAGAGAGGTAAGAAACACGAACCTAATGGTGGGGTCACTGTTTGACGTGATCCACACACCAGCAAAGTTATTAGCGTAGATTTTATTCTCTATGAACTGGCCCCGGCCCTTCTCGTGGACGTAGATGCCTCCTGTTTGGCCGTGGTGAATTTCACAGCGCACCACCGTGGGGTTGGCGTACGCCTTCACCTCAAAACCTGCGATTCTATTTCTGTGGATGTTGCAGCTCTCAAAGTAGCCCTGTAGAGGGAGACAAAAAAAAAAAAAACCCAAACACAACACACACCCAAGTCTTCATTTAATGGCTGGTAGAGAGCAAGGAGATCAAAAAGTCAAAATGGAGCCTCTATCCTACCATCCCATGGTCAAACGTGAACACGCCGACGTCTCTGCCATGATGGATATGGTTCCTCCTGATGATCGGGTTGCCATGGTTTTTCACCCAGATCCCCGCTAATGCATTGTTGGAGATTTCATTATCTTCGTAAATGCCCTAGAAATGTCAAACAAACCCAATTACACCACCAGCTCTCTTCTGTTGGCCCCAACACATCTTACGATTTTTAAAAGTCCTCTCTATCCTATCCGATATCACAAGACGTTAGGTGCTGATCTATTTCCCCAAAATGTCTACTTTGACCTTCGGTAAATGCTGAACATCCATGCATGGCATTGTAAGGAAAATACGGGTTGTAGATTTAAACCAGCACCCAGACATTTAGTTATGTGAAATTACACAGCAGCAATACAGGGCTACGTTAGGTCCGATATCCTTTAGTGCAGTTTAGTCATGAAAGGTACAAGTAAACACTTATTGCTTAAACCTCCTGAGACCACAAGAGGGCTCCCTTGAATAATAAGATATCAAGTGTAAACATTGCCATCATCCAAAAGTCCAGCAAGATATCTCCACCAGACTCGACGACTTCACCACACAGGTCATGTTACTGCCATGACTAATTGTGAAAATGTTGCACAAATAAAGCTGTTACTTCTCACTAGGGTCAAAGTCGTGTATCCAAACACAGCACCAGCTGGTCTTTTGATTTTCAAGACTGTATTATGCAGGACGTCTTCAGGGCAGCACCTGTGCACCCATCTTATATCACTTATTTCACCACATCAGGTATTAAACCATGTGAGGCAAAAGGACCGGCATGCTCCTATGGAGCTGTGCATTGACTTACTGGTGCGGGTTATTTTTTCTAACGATACCTTTAGACAAACGGTCTTTAACTTTTGCATGCACCTGAACACACCAGAGTGTATTTATTTTCAGAAGCCAACATTTAAGGCATCCATAATTAAAGCCTAAATCATTTCCCTTCACACTGTAAAACAAAACGCGTTAAATACGGCCACGAATTCTTCCAATGACCTCAAAGGCATTTCAAAAGTGACGATATCCCTTTTTGTCAACGATCAGTTCAAAGTTAATTCAACTCCAAGCTCCAGGACGCGACGCAACGCAACAATCACACCGCTGCCCTGCGTTAGTTAGGGAGCGTGGTCAGGGACCGACTCGCCTCGGCTAGTTAGTGATCCAGAAGACGACAAGCTTGAAGGTGTTAATTGTGTGCGATTAGCGTTAAAAGTTGAAGCTCGGTAACCCGGTCAGTGTACAGACCAGGAGATAAGTGAACTAGTCTCTTTAGGTAGAAATGAAGTAAGGGATAGAACACCACTGCCATCTGCATCAGTACCAAGATCCTCCTGGATGTGTTCTCACCCCCACGAGCAGTCAGAAATAAAATTTAAAGACAATAAACACACTCCAAACAGAAGTGTGACCACTACTTAGCCCACTGCGCAGTTATAAATACTGATATGCAAGTTGTTTAGTGTGAGTTTTTCCTTTTGATGAGATGTAGACACCATTATAGTTAGATACTTCATGAATAAACTATAGGAAATAGTTATATACGTCATGAATAAGACTCTGAAGCTGATAACCCTAAAATGCAAGTAGTTGTTTTGCATGGGACTGGAAGTTTCGCTTTGGCTCTAACCTGTGCATGATCGGTGATGTAGAGCCCCACATTTTCACAGTCACTGATGTTGCAATGCTTGATGGTGGGACACGCACCTTGGCCACTTACACACACCGCTGACCCCACTGTCAAACCACAATGAAAACCTCCATGAAGTAAAGCACACAGACTGATAAAGCTCAAGCAGCAAAGCAAAAACAGTCAAGAATTAAAAACAGAAAAAGAAAAAAAGAAAAAGAATAAATCAGCAGTGACTAAATAGGTACATTTCGACATTCACTCCAACACAAGAAGCCTAAAATTGTGTCAATTAAGCTCTTAAATGAATTGTATGATTCTTTTTTTTGGTTGTTGTTGCAATCTTTAAAACAGTTGAGCACATTCTGAGCAAACATGGGAAAATTGGAGTAATAAAGAATAAAATTCATTGAGACGTGATGTTACCTGTGCAGGTGCTCCGGATAATGCAGTGGTCAATATTCGGGCTGCAGTTCACCGTGATCTCCAGGCAGTGGTGTGCATTGTGATGCTGAGCCGATTTATCATCCGGGTTGAACTGCGTTTGAAATTAAATATTTAGCTCATCTTGCCGCCGTAGTTCGAACGAAGGGTTTAAAAACTTGGGAGGAATATGAAGAACTTACCCTAATGGTCATGTAACCTACATATGCATCTTCTGAACCCTCCATAAACACAAAGGTTGAATCTCTAGTGTTCTCAATGACAACTTTATCAGCTACTTTTCCAGGAGCTGTAAAAAATGATTTAAAAAAAAAAAAAAAAAAAAAAGTATATATATTATATTATATATATATTTTTTCCCAGTATATATTTCAACCGCATTATGTGGCGCATCTCTGAAATGTATTTGGATTGCTCTGGTTAAAAACTATGCCCACCTGCACCGATCATCGTAATGGGAGACTCGATGTAGATCCACTCATCTGTGTAGATTCCGGAATGGACGAATATCAGCCCATCAAAGTGGGCCTCCTGAACTCCCCCCAATGCATCCTCAATGGTGTCATAGTACTGCAAACCACATCAAAACGTTAGGCTAGGGTGAGCAAGCCGTCTTTTTCGTAACCAACACAAACGATGCAACAAAAACATCATACCAGCATATTCTCTCTGCCTTTGTATCTGGCTGGATTGCTGTAAAAATGTTCTGCAAAGCCAGGCTTTACATGTGCTCCTTTATACTGTAAAAAAATAAATAATTACATACATTATTGCATAGAATCAAAATAATAATTGTTTAATCATGGCTCAAACAGCAGATGCGGAAAATCCTTCTTTGCCCTTTTTGGAACGTCCAGGGCCAGTTCACAAGGCATTCATACCAGTTGCTGAAAGCTTTCCTTCCATGGGTTCGGCTGCTCGTATTCTTCAGGGTTTATCTGGTAGAATTTCCCTGGCTCTGGATGCATCATGGGCCGTGTGTATTCAAACACCTCCATGTACAGTCTCTTCCTGTGGTACAAACGAAGAAACAACATCCAAATGAACTGGAACATCAACAATAAATAAAACCATCAATGAGTGTCTTTATAGATGAGCTATCTATACATTCATCTATCTACACACATGCGCGCATATTATATATATATATATATATATATATATATTTTTTTTTTTCATTAGGGCTGCCACGATTAGTCGACTAGTCACGACTACGTCGACTGTCAAAATCGTCGATAACTAATTTAATAGTCGACGCGTCGTTTGAAGCTTTGTAAGATCCTGAAAGACGCAGGATAAGTAGTAGGATTTAAG
>JAQLOM010000006.1:14120291-14134229 GCA_030068315.1 Chrysichthys thysi
ACACACACACACACACACACACATAAAATACACGGCCTACCTTAAAGTAAACCAGCCTGGACTCTGCAGGCTTTTGTTGCCAAGTTATGCGAAACATCACACACATGATATGATATATGATAATATTCTTCAGTACAGTTTAAACTCTCGGATGTACAAGTTAACACCCGCATGTTAACAGAACACAAGCTGATCTGAAACCAGCCTAGTGTCAGGCATGATGTTTACTGTTGGATCAATGAATCCTTATTAAAGGATATGCAATGTGGTGATGCCACTTATCATATGCAAAGATGTATGAAAAACAGTGCATGCATTACAGACAGACAGCATGGTTATTAGTAATAACAATAACAATAATAATAATAATAGACTACGAGTTCATGCAAACAGCAAAGGCAAACCACTGACTGCTCACTTCAACACAACACTTGCACTGAACTAAGCCAGAAAGAAAAATGTCTGACAGCCCCAATACAAAGACCAACAATACCCACAGAGAGGTCCCTTCCCGGTTATGTACTGTACTGTACTGTACTTGTGGGCAACGGAAGCCACAAAGCAGCCCCAAGACGACGATCCGATCCAGGCTGGGTGAAAACCAAGGGTTAACCGATGCTTTCTGATCACCACATAAAGTAGTCCATGGCTGCATGCAAACAGGCCTTGTCGACCGAGATGTTTAGAGAAACCATGGCGTTTCTAGTTAGCTACCTACTGTTGACAGGAACCTGAACACCAACACTGGCTCGCTTGACAGTTTCCCCAACATAAACAAACACAATCCTGAAAGCCGAGCAATTTTTTCCCACCCTGCTTCAGCCTGAACCCAACTGCGTAGTCGCTGGTGGTGGCGGCGGCGGCTAGTTCGCTTAATTACTCCCCGAGCGGGCGAGCTAGCTAGCTCCTGAGTAAATCTGTTGGACATAAAACAGCCCCGAATTTAAACAATGGTGCTGGAACTCAGTTAACGCAGATACAGGTTTCAAACACACACACACACATACACACACTGTGTGTGTTTAGGTCCTTATTTTGGGAAACATTCATTGGGAAATTGGGTCTGCCTGACAAGCTGGACTGTGGCTAAGATTGAGAGATACAGTTCACAGTAAGGAGGCGAACTAGCTAGCTAGCTAGCCTGAGCTATTCCTACATATACAACCCCCCCGCTCCCCTCCACTCCACTCCAAAATGGCAGCCCACCGGCTAGCTAGCTAGCTAACCAGCTGCGCAACGCAGATTTCACGTCCAAACACAAGTTTTTCGTATGTTACCTGAAGAGTGGGCGCACCTTTTAGGACGGGTGTCCAAACCGGTGTTTAAGGGTTTGTTTGATGATTGAACGTCCTACAACTAGAGCAATGACTGGGAGTTTTAGGTCTAATCCCAGAGTTAGCTGAGATGCTAATATTTGTAAGCCTAAACAAAGCGCGGCCTGGCCTGGCCTGTATGGCGCGGTCTGTAGAAGCCTCGACGTTTCCTGCTGAAGCGGACGACTCACTCGTCGGGGCTTTCAAACAGCCGGGTCGGGGGAAAGCACCCCGGACGTCACGGCGTGAAAAGATGATAAATTTGAGATATCGTCGTTGTCCGGTGGCGTGTCCAGCACGCCTTACCTCTTTCGCCGTTGTTCCTCTCGGGCTGCACCGGGCGCGGCCTCGATACTCGCCTGGGTCTTCTGTTGGTCGCTCTGACGGAGTTCATTTGGCGAGTTGATTTTTTTTGTTTGTTTGTTTTGTTTCGTTTCAAAAACTCAACAACGCGTTCCTCTAACGTTCCTCTTCCGTCGTGAACATGGGGAGCGCGTCCTCAGATTAAAAATCAACCAACTCAAATGCGTAAACACGTCAAATTTCGCTGCCGGAGAGCTAGGGTTTTTGTTTTTTTTTTTTTTTTCGGGGTGTTGGGACAGCTCCCCCTGTGCTGCTCGGCGCTGGAGCTCGGTGTCTCTCTCTCGCGCAGGAGGAGCCATTAACGCTAACGCACTCGCAGACAGCGCGCGCGCACGCCAAGGAGGGAGGGAGGGGAGGAGGAGGACATCACACGGGATCCCTCGAGTCACCAATGAAGCGCGCGCGCGCGCCCGCGTGCTCGCGCTGGCGCGCGCGCACACACACTCACATACTCACTGCATCCGCTCGCGCTCCGAATTACACTGTGCATCCTCTCTATCCGCCTGCTGTAGGCTCTTTATAAAAACACGCCTTAATATCACACTGGAGATTCTGAACACTCCGCGCGAGTGGTGAATGCACGACACGTGTGTGTGTGTGTGTGTGTGTGTATATAAATTTATAAACACCTCTATCATTATTTATCATCAGTATCCATCATATCTATCAGCACTCCATGTCTCTGTGGGGTTTTTTGCTGCTATGTTTTATTTTTTCCTCCTTTTTCATTGTACACCCCCCCCCACACACACACACACACACACTTCTTTTTAACTGTAAGACGCCTGTGTTCTGCTACTGGAAACCAAATTTCTCAGAGGAACCTTCCTGAGGGATTAATAAAGTTCTATCTATCTATCTAATTAAAATCATGACAGATGAGGTTTTTTAAAAACAACATTGTTAACCGTACAGAGCTGGACGATATGACAATACAGTATCATTACCGCGATATTTTAGGATCAAGTTTCACCTTTTTGTGTATTTTCAGCATTGTTACAGTAGGTGTCACCAGGGCTGGATCCAGCTATTAGTAACAGGGAGGGCCAGGAAGACATTTGTGGGGCTCTATATATATATATATATGTACACACATTCACACATATACAGGTACATCTAAAAAAAAATTAGAATATTGTGAAAAAGTTCAATATTTTTTGTCACTCATTTCAGAAAGTGAAACTCACATTATATAGATTCATTACACATAGAGTGAAATATTTCAAGCCTTTATTTCTTGTACTTTGGTGATTATGAGCTACAGATAACAAAAACCCAAAATTCGGTGTCTCGGAAAATTTGAATATTACATAAGACCAAGAAGAAAAAGGATATTTTAAACAGAAATGTCCAGCTTCTGAAAAGTATGCTCATTTCTATGCATTCAGTACATTTTTGGGCTCCTTTTGCATGAATTCCTGCATCAGTGCGGGCGTGGCGTGGAGGCGATCAGCCTGTGGTACAGCTGATGTGGAATGGAAGCCCAGGTTGCTTTGATGGCGGCCTTCAGGTCATCTGCATCGTTGGGTCTGGTGTCTCTCATCTTCCTCTTGACAATACGCCTTAATTTCTCTATGGGGTTCTTCAGGTCAGGCCAGTTGCAGCAGCACAGTGTATAAAACCATGCAGATGCAGGTCAAGAGCTTCAGTTAATGTTCACATCAAACATCAGAATGGGGAAAAAACAGTTATTTCTGTGATTTTAAACAATGACATGGTGGTTGGTGCCAGATGAGCTGGTTGAGGACAGGTGGGTTTTTTCCCCCCTTAAATCTTTAACTGTCTATTTTGGGTGATTCTGTGCCAATGATAGCCTCACATTCCTGTTTTCGGGTCACAGAAGTGAAATCCGACGTGGGCTTCTGCTGTTGTAGCCCATCCACCTCAAGATTTGATGTTTTGTGCATGCTGAGATACTTTTCTACTCCCCCCGGTTCTAAAGAGTGATTATATGAGTTACTATATCATGGCTTGGCAGCTCAAACCATTCTGACCTCTCTTATAACCGAGGCGTTTCCACACACAGAACTGTTATCGACACAACATATTTTTTTGTGCACCATTCTGAATAAACTCAGGAGTTTCTGATATACTCAAACCACCCCGTCTGGTATCAATATCCATGCCAAAACCAAAGATCACACTTTTCCCCCATTCTGATGCTTGATGTGAACGTTACCTGGAGCTCTCTACCCCATCTGTATTTTTATGCATTGTGCTGCTACCACATGAACATACAGGTGTTCCTAATAAAGTGGATGGCAAGTGTATAATGCATAGTTTCTTAATAAATGAATACATTGTCGTATTGTAATAACTTAATTTGTTGGGTTGTATTGGAATAATTAAATTAATGGGCAGCACGGTGGTGTGGTGATAAGCACGGTCGCCTCACAGCACGAAGGTCCTGGGTTCGATCACCGGAGTCAGCCTGGGTGCCTTTCTGTGTGGAGCTTGCATGTTCTCCCCGTGTCCATGTGGGTTTCCTCAGTGTACTCCGGTTTCCTCCCACAGTCCAAAGACATACACAGAGGGGATTAAGCTAATTAGCGACTCAATTGGTCGTAGGTGTGAATGTGTGTGTGAATGGTTGTCTGTCTGTGTGTCGCCCTGCGGTGGATCAATGACCTGTCTAGGGTTAGGGTTAGGGTTAGTGTGTGTGTGAGACAGAGTGAGAAAAAGTTCCAAATGGTACGGAATTCTTGTTTGGAATCATTATTAAATCATTTTAGCCAATCAGCTAAGATGATGGTGCAGGTGTGCATTCCTGCAAAAAAATTTAATACGCAATCTGCTCGTTTTATTTTCTCTTTAACTTTGAGTCAATTCAAACTCAAGTTAAATCCACATACGAAAAGTTTGCTTAAGAAAAAGCAATTTCCATGCACAACTATCCCAAAATCCCGTTTGCTCTTCATGATGAAATGTGCCTGTTGAGGAATAAGAGGACACATTCATTCATTTATCTTCACTAACTGCTTTATCCTGTTCACGGTCACACCGTGTCCCGGCCTCTGATATATGATTCACCCACTAGATGGCAAAATTTCGTTGATTTATTTTTTCTCCACAATGCTGCACTGTTGGACAGAACATGACCTAAACCACCTTCCAAGACAACGACAAGCTTCCTCACATAAAAATACCCCAGAACGTTCTGGAATAAATGCCACTTGAAGGACACAACAAAACCAAACGAGCAGAATGCAGTATGTTTACTAGGAAAAACATCGAAACACAAAAGATGCAGCTCTAAAACACATTTATACTATAGATTATTCTTCGAGTATTATACACGCAGAAAGAGAAAAGTATTTCACGTCACGTCACGTCTTATGCCAGAGTAGTATTCACATTCTCCGTGCGTGAAACTATCTCATTGACAAAGGAGTTGTTGAGGGCGACCACCTCAGCCTTCAGTTTGCACAGCTCCGCTTTGATCGCCTCATTGGTCAGATCCTGGACAGGTAGAGCCTTCACCTTTTTCAGGAACTCCTCAATGATCTTCTCACCATCCTATGGGTAAATCAGCAGGAGGAAAAAACCAGAAATGGGTTTGAGGTTTTGAAGAGCGCCCAATAAATTACAGAGCATGCACAATAAATAAATAACTAAACAAACATCCCATGCACACTAATTGCCGCACCTTCTTCTCCGAGCAGTGCTTTTTAGCTTCAGGTTCCGCGTCCTCATCACCTCTGGAGACATCCTGAAACTCCTCGAGCTCCAAGGCCTTTTCCCGAGCATAAGCAATGACATGTTTGGGAAAGTTAGCCAACTCAGCCACGTGAATCCCAAAGCTCTGGTCACACACCCCTGATCGGACGGCACATCCGGATATTAGATACACAATACACATGGGACAAAGACAGAAAGGATTTTGTAATACGCCATGTGAAATAAGTTCTTGCTTTTACACTACATTAGGGCTAAATAATTTGTAATTTCATACAAGACACCTGACAGAAAATCAAATACTCCACAATCAGACTTACACGGCAAGAAAAACACTATATTCTTCATGGGTGTTTTTGTTTTTGGCTATAATTTTGCTATTCCAGTTACGTGATTTTTAAATCTCTGAGGCTTTTTTCAAGAATCCGCCTTCTAAAATACTGTTAGAAAATTCCCTACCAGGAAAAACACCATTATAAAATACCATCCTTTTTGATTCGCCTTCGTATGAAGGCGAAACACATTTAATAGCTTTACGAGAAGTAATTTTCAAGAACTTGAACAGATCACTTTTCCACAGAGTCCCCATGCAAGATGACACGTTTGATGAGCTTCTGGATTCCTGCAGAAGTTGTTTTTCTTCTGCTCCCGAAGCCAGGTGAGACCCGCTTCCTTTACTTCACCATCAGAGGTGAATCTGCGACCGCGCAGCGCCTCCTTCAGGGGACCAAAGATGTGATAATGGGTCGGTACCAGATCCGGGCTGGAAGGAGGACGTGGGAGACGTCGGAACCCGAGCCGTCGCACTGTCTCTACTGTCCCTGCTGCTGTATGAGGACGTGCATTGTCATAGTGCAGCGAGAGACTGTTTTGGACAGCGTTCCTCTTCTTTCGCTGCGAATTGCAGGTTTGCCCATGCGCTTGGGAATGCGTCAGAATAGGAACCTTGATGTCCCAAAGGAACGTTAACATGATTTTCTCGGTGAAGGGCTGACTTCTGCATTTCTTCTTCGCTGGAGAAGGTGGATGTCCCCACTGCATGCTTTGTCTTTTGCTCTCCAGGTTATCACGCAATTTTACAATTGCCTTTATTTTTTTGACTCCCCCTCGTCCATTTGCCATTTATAGATTTTTGTTCTTTCGATATCTTTAAAGCCTGGTTTAATCTGTGAGATTTTCAGCCTGATTTTGCTTTCGCAGAAAACGTGCATACTAAAAAAAATAAAGAATTCTTTGGCCATGAGCTGAGATCAGCCGTCTCGGGAACACATAACGCGACAGGCTCCCCGGCGGCCAATCTGGCGCTATTTTTAATCATAAAATTTCCTGACACCGCCAGGACTTTGGTTAAATCACACCGTGTGCGCACTGCTTGGACGCTCAGCTAAAAAAAAACACAGGGTCGGAGAACGTGAAAATCACTGGACAGCCAGAAATACGGTAGCGCCGATGACAAACTGAAAACAAAACACACCAACGGACGATCACTAGACGCTCTTTAGGGTGTAATCCGAGAGTGGTGCACACACTTTCAAACAGTCTGTTATAGAATTTAATATTTTGGGATCTTCTCATACAGTGTGATATTATCGTACATTATGTTGATAAAGACTGCTGTGATCAGTCGGAGCCCGGCTTTAATCAATAAAAGGTGTAGGTTTCGTTTTAATATTAACCCTGGAAAACCCAGATGACCTTATCATAATAGGAAAAATATCTCCATTGGCTAAAATGCTACAGATTCAGTGAACCCAAAAACAAGTGGTTTTTTTTTTGTTGTTTTTTGTTTTTTAATTTTAAATAAACCCTTTCCTACTACGTCATGAAATGGTCCTTATGCGACCTCCTGGGATGTCCCCTAACGTCCACCAACCGACGAGTGGGTTGAATATAAGAGTGAAATAAAAGACAGGGTCAAATATGACCCCAGGGGTGCTCCAGGGTCAGACATGACCATGGAAACCCCTTTCACCCTCATACTATAAAACATGACGGACCTGGTTTCACCCTGTAAAGCATGGTGAGAGTGTTGTCCGTGGTCAGTGCCGTGACATGGAGGTTGTTCACGGTGGACACTTGCTGTGCTAAAGCGGTCAGCTCATGGAAGTGAGTGGCAAACAGGCAGAAGGACTTCAGGCGCGTGGCAATGTACTCCGAGATGGCCCAAGCCAAGCCAAAGCCATCGTATGTGGAAGTCCCTCTTCCCAGTTCATCAATTATGATCAGAGAGTCCTCAGTGGCAGACCTGATGGTTAAAAGGTGGGGAAAAAAAATAAGAACGAAGATCAGGGTCGAGACTTTCGCCAACAAGAACCTTACAATGCTCATCTCAACGCTCAGTATTCTTCTCTTTGTCTATAAAGTGGCTTCTGAAACAACACCAAGAACGACAATAATAATAATAATAATAATAATGATGCCAAGAGGTCATAAATCCTGACCGTAAGATAGCGGCTGTCTCGAGCATCTCGGCCATAAACGTGGACACTCCTTTAATCTGGCTGTCCCCTGCACCGACACGGGCCAGGACACTGTCCACCACACTCACCTCCGCTTCGTCACATGGCACGAAGCAGCCAACCTGGGCCATCAGCACGATCACACCAACCTGACGGATGTAGGTGGATTTCCCACCCATATTTGGACCTACGGGGAAAAGCGGAAAAGCACAGGGTGTTAAAGTGTTATATAGCCTGAATACACAACATGTTGCTTGTGAATGGGAATATACACACGTCGAATAACTTTCGAGACCGAAGGTGACTTTTTTTGTGTGTGTGTGATTCTAGCATGATGTGTGTAGGAGACCCAAGCGTGATACAGTTTACAGATCAAATCTGTTGTAAGACTGATTGAGATAGCATAGGAAAAAAATTATGGGGTTTTACCCCCCCCCCCCCCCCACACACACACACCTACCTCTGTACAGATGATGCTAGTGCTGTTAGCAAGAAAATCTTAGCAAACAGAGGAAAACTGAAGAACTGTACCACAAAAAAACACTAGTCAGTGGGTGAAACAGCTAACACCCCCACCCCGCCTACTTAACGTCTAGTTAACATCTACTTAACGTCTGCTCAACGTCTAGTTAACATCTACTTAACGTCTGCTTAACGTCTGCTTAACGTCTAGTTAACGTCTAGTTAACGTCTAGTTAACGTCTAGTTAACGTCTGCTTAACGTCTAGTTAACGTCTGCTTAACGTCTAGTTAACGTCTGCTTAACCCATTAGCTTCCGTGGTCGCCATTTGGGGATCATATATTGAATGGCATAAAAAATAGATGGCATGTGCCATGATTCCCATTTGGGACTTTGAGTAAAAATTGAAATTTCAGAAAAATTAACAGTCATATTTCTTGAAAGTAGATGTTTTTCTTACTATTTGGATGTCAATTAATAGAAATACATGAACATTTTCAGGAAAAAAAATTTGCCAGTTAATGGGTTAACGTCTAGTCAACATCTACAAGCTTCTTCTTCTTCTTCACCATCCAAAGAGACCACAGTCCTGTCTTCTTGGTTTCTATTGGCTCACGAAAGCACAGGTCAAAGTTCATCTCTACAAAGTCGTCATAAAGTGAAAGTCACCTCTACCAGTAATGAAAGTGCATCATTCACATCCCGTGTCCTTGTCCGTTTTAGCGAACTGGCTTTTCTACTGGGCAAATTTTTACCTGTGCTTGGTTTGACCTCTGCTTCACGGAAAACGCACTAGAGAAAACCCTGACCCTGGAATAAAACGATACCTCAAAGAACCCTTTATATTTATTACAGTGCCCTTAATTCAAGTGTCGGATGTCGTGTATCTGACGCATTAAGCAAACCAAGACAAAATAAAACTCTATTCATTAAAGGTCCACTATGTAGGATTTTGAGGGTATCTGTTAGCAAAAATGGAGTATACATGTCCCATAATATACTTGTTTAAGTCATAAACAGATTTTTATTAGTCTAGAATTACCTGTAACTTGAGCTTAGATTGAGCACTTTATATCTACATGGGGAGCAATGTCCTTGTCTAACGGAGGCCGCCATGTTGTGCCCCTACAGTAGCCCAGTATGGACAAACCTCTAGAGAGCACCTTCCGCATTTTGCATTTTTACAAGTGGCAACGAGAAAGTGGCAGAAAGAAGCACCAGAAGGATGACAAAGAAGACGAAAGGAAAACAAAGGAAGAAGAAATAAGAGGAATCAGTGTTTGCTGGTGCTGGCTCACAAGTTAGAGGACCCACATGTCGACAAATGGAGGATCATACGGTTTATTAAACATGGGAAAAGTCAGGGAGCATGAATACAAGTATTGGAAGTGTTGGAAGTATGGGGGGGCTGATGGTTACGGTACGTTCTAATGCATGCTTGGAAAGGGAGGGGTAATGGAGGGGCATTCAAGTGATTGAATTCTACATAGTGGACCTTTAAATCACCTAGTTACACCGGTAACCACACACCCGAATGCCACTTCATGTGACGTGAATCATTCCTGCGGCAGATTGCAGTTACACTCGAATACATGTCAGAAATCCATTAATGGCTGTAACCCGTACCATAAGTCTTTGGGTCTGAACACTGTGCTGAATATTTTGTGCGAAAATTCGGGTAAATTATGTGTATGATGATACAAACACTTTACATGCATTTTAGGTTAAAACTGAAGCGGAGTTTGGGAGACAGGAAGAAAATTGTTTAAAACAAAAACAAACAAACAAACAAATAAAAAAAAAAACCCCAGTATGAATTACTAGATAAATCCTCGTTCAGGTCGACAGGTTCAACGTTTGATTCAACAGCTGGAGTGCGAGCTGGCCGTCGCTTTGACTTTGAACCAATAGAATCTGTTGAGGTGGTGTTCTCTGGACATGATGCGGCAGAACCAGTGGAAGCTCGACGAGTTCTTCCCCTTGTAGACGGCCCTGCGGTGTCAGGTTCAAGATCGCTAGACGGCCGTGCAGTTTCGGGTTCACTCTCGCTATCCATCTCCGCATCGTCAACATCATCGTCAGACAGCTCACATAGATCATCCAGCACTAATTTCAGAACCTCCTCCTCGCTAAACTTTCTTTTCCGCAGCATTTTTACTAACGGTAAACTTTTGAAAGTTTTTGGTAAATTTCCCTCGTCAACAATGAAGAACTGTATTACTAAAATTACCCCAAGTGCTGCTGCCTAGCGAGTACAATTGAATTATTTAATTTTAGCGACGTGTATGCATGGCCATTGCACCACACCCCTAAATGTCAACTTTAGTCGACTCCCGCACTGAGCCCCTGTTGTTGACTTTTTTCGACAGCCGCACCAAAAGGGCTAAAAAGCCTTTATGAGCCTTTGATATGTTTGCAAGTTTTATGTAATGCCAGGTGATATGGTGTCATCCCCCCCTCCCCCCGCAATAGCCTGTTGCTTCATCCTACACTTCAGCTCCAAAGAACCATAAGACTGAACTTTTCCAACAGCAGCGTACCTGTAATAATGTGGAACATCTCCTTTCCTTTAATGAAGGTCACATCGTTGGGGATGAAGGCCACATCGTCTTGGGCTTCTACACAAGGATGGCGTGCTCCCTTTAGGACTAACCTGCCGGTACCTTTCTCCAGGATCGCAGGCCTCACGTAGGGCACAGGGGCCGCATGGGATACGACCGCAAAGCTCACCACTGCATCTAGCTGTGCGATCACGTCATTCAACGTCTGCAGTGGGTCGACGTAGCCTATAGACCAAATACACCATCAGGACACGACCCTGGCGGAGCTAAATCAGACTACCGAAAAGCCTTATACCCAGATATGCTCATTACCAGCAGCGATGCTGACGATCTCCTTTACGATGGCGTTCTGAGCCTCCTCGTACTCTTCCTTGCTTTTGATGTACTCCTCATTCAAAGAGCTCAACTTGCTGCAAAGCAGTAAACCATTAAAACAGCGCCTTTCTATCATCACACACTAAAACCAGGACGTTATCTCACAAATGTGACTCATCAGGATCGACCTCTCACCTGTTGGTGAAGCGAACGCCATTCTTCTGCACATCCAAGGTGGTGAATTTCTTATTGTTGCGCAGGGTTTTCTCCTCTTTGCAGGTGACGCGGAAGTAGTATCCTATCTGTGCGTTGGAATCCAGCTTTATCGTCTTGCCTGCATCCAAACCTACAGCATAGAGAGACAGACTATTTCGCAACAAGGCAGTGTTTTTGCAAATGTGTAAATAAAAATATATATATAAAAAAAAAAAAAACTTTTTAAAAAAAAGCATGGGCGCTTTTGGAATAAATTTTCAGACCAGAATTTTTTTTTTTTTACTTTTTAGTGTTGTCTTTATAATTAATATAAGCGTGGGTTTTTAAAAAGTTTTTTTTTTAAATATATTTTTATTTTCTAATTTTTAGTCTTGAATGAATGTTGTAATCGATTTTTTTTTTTTTAAATCACTTAAAAACCCAAAGTCAAACGATGCTTCCTATCAAGGGTTAGAGTGGTAACTAACTAACTTGCTAACTAACTTCCATGTTTTTTTGGACCACCAGCCTGACTAAAGCAGTCTTTCTAAAAATGGTTTATGGTGTATTGTTGGGGACGGCCAGGCCAATGAACTTACAGGGCACTTTGCCGAGCCAGGTTGTTACTGGGAGGCAGTAGAGCCCAAAACCCCAAAAACCCAAAAAGCGATTAGAATTTATTCACCGTGTGAATATGAGAACAGATGGCGCTGTTGGTTCTTTGCATTGATCACATCTAACTGTTCCCAGCGCCATCTATTGGTGAAACATGAAACTATTTTCCCTTATAGAAATTCGATTGCTTAATTATGGTACATTAAGTTGAGTAATTTATACTTTTGATGATTGAATATTGTATTGTCATCAGAAGTAACCAAGTATGCAAAGTTTGAAGGAAATTGGCTCATGGGAAGCAAGTTAAAAATGGATTACCAAATTTGAACCAGACAGACAAACAATAAGTGAAGTTAATATAAGCGTTGTAATAATAAATAAATGATATAAATAAATAAAAATAAATATAATAATAATAATATATACACATATTACATATATATACATACATACATACATACATACACTACATTTTATATATTTATAATGTATACACACACACACACACACACACACATATATATATATACATATATATACTTATATATACACACACATACATACATACATACATATATATAAATAAATTAATAAGCTTGGTAAATAGTAAAAAATAAAATAAAGAAAGAAATCAATAAAATAAAATAAATAAGTAAATAAAATAAAGTTATTAAAGACAAATAAATAAAAAATGATGAAGAGCATTTGGCATCATTTGCAGCGAAGTAATATAGCAAACACATTTGTGAACTCATTTTGCATAGGAGGATTATACTGAAAGTGTTAAATAGGCATTAAATAAATTTGGCATTTAAATACTAACGTTTTTTATTTTATACTGCTAAATGAAAAGTACAGCCACATGAGACAGATCTCTCTTTAACTGAAAACAAATAAAGCCAACTGTGCTGGATTTCGGAAAACAAAATTACAGTTCTTCCTCATGGTTAAGACGAAAGTTTATTTCAACACAGTTACGCCTATCCCCATTTTACTGTCAATTTTTATGTATTGAAACTCAAACAGATTCCTATTAAGTATACGCACTTACTACATAGAATACAACACTATAGCATGTTACAACCTAAGGAACGGCACGCCTAAGTGAATTCCATAGCCTGGCACCTAAATATTGGCACCTCATTAAGTATCATCATTTCGCAAGAATTTGTATTTTAGTTGGATTTGAATTTTTCATTCTCTTTTTTGTCACTTGGCTCAGTTTGGGTAGCACTCAGCTGTTACCGCAAAACCTACAAACAAGTTATACTTCCTGCATGATAAAGGGCCTGTAGAGAGCATCATGCCACAGAGTCACATTTTAATAGAAAATAAATTTTGTTGTTTTTCTGTCAGATCTAAAAAACAAAACAAAAAAAAACAAACAAACAAAAAAAAAAAACCCGCAAACATTTCCAAATTAGATATTTATATAATAAGGACTGAATTCATTGATTATCATACTCAAGACTCTTAAAAAAATAAATAAATAAAATAAAACACAACTTGATTCCATAAGAGGCGCATGTACAGTGGGTATAGAAAAGAATCACCGTCTTCAAAATATTCCTTTTTATTTTTTTGCTTTACAGCCTTAAATGAAAACACACAAAAAATATTTCTTCCCAGTTTTACTTACTCAATGAAACCCATAACGTCCAAGTGAAGGATATCACAGCTACAGTTCAGAACAATTACCAAAAAAAAAAAAAAAAATCTAAAACAAGACATACTCTGATTAATAAAGTATCACCAAAGATTCCACACCGGAGCAAGATGGATCACTTACACAGTAGGCAGAAGTACCACCGTGGACGCGATTTTGAGAAGCCCACCGTAACTTATCTGTTTCGGCAAACAACGCCTAGCGCCACCTCTTGGAAAACATACGCTAAAGTGTCCGAAGTTCTTCAAGCAGTCATGAGGAGGTTCATTGTTGTCAATATTATCTGAGATAACAAATCGATGTCTGAAGTCAAAT
>JAQLOM010000006.1:14202147-14214842 GCA_030068315.1 Chrysichthys thysi
TAAATTGGCCGTAGGTGTGAATGTGAGTGTGAATGGTTGTCTGTCTCTGTGTGTTGCCCTGCGGTGGATTTGCGACCTGCCCAGGGTGTGTCCTGCCTCTCACCCGATGTCAGCTGGGGTTGGCGCCAGCCTCCCCCTGCGACCCTGAACAGGATTAAGCGGAAGACGACGAATGAAGACTTTATATACACTGAAAGGGATCCCTGGTTGCAGAAAATTTAAGAACTCCTTTGGTTTTTGTTAGATGATAGATCAAAAGTATTTTTTTTTTGCATCCTGTACACCAAAGAACTCCTAACAGGTCCAGATTTAACCTTGCTTTAGACTGTAGAGTTGAGATGAACACTTCAGAATTAATATAACTTTATATGAATCTCTGTAAAGACTTTTTCTTTTACGCAGAATAATCCTTCAGGTATGGCTAGATATCTTTCTCTACACGCCTCATAACTCTTAACAACATGTAGATTCTTAAGTGAACGTCAAGAGTCATAGTAGGGCAGTAGAAGTAACCAGTGCTTCGCTCTTGAATTAAAACTGTCCTCATTCCTTTTATCCCGAATTTGAAAATTTGTGCTCTGAGTGAATAACAGCTTGCTTTTACATTTGCAAGCATTAATATAAAAGGATATTATGTTACTGTTTACTTACCAAACGAAAGCACAAATAGCACTAAACTAACCTGTAGAAAATACGAGTAAAGTGCGCCTTGACGGGGGTTCATCCTGTTAGGATTAGTTAAGGTACATGCGTAAGTCTATTACTTTTTTTTTTTTTTTTTTTTTTTTTAAGTCTGCACTTTGATTTGGAATTCTCAGTATTCAATATGAAACAGGAAAGGAAGAAAAGCAGACAAAGAGACAGTGAGAACAAATAAGCCTCGGTGAACGAGAAAGAGAAATCAGTGGAGTTATTTCCACAGTGCAGATTCCTGGGTATATATAGCCTGGAACAGTGTCTTCAGGGGTGCTCCACCCTGAGCCCGGCTGTACGGAGCCCCTGCTGCTCCAGATATGCACTTCCTGCCCGCTGAAGCCAGGACACAGCCAGTCTGAGTAGGACACGGTGGTCTTGAGAGTGGTCCTTACTGTGTTGCGCGGCACTGAAATACAGCAGATTGTATAAATAACCAAAGAGAAGAAAAAAATAATCACAGACACGTCCAACGGTATTACCTGGTTTTGTTATGGCGAGTTCGGGCATGGTTCCTCGCAAAATACATATCCTGAAAATAGTCAACACGAAAGTCCCATCATTATGTGTTTGATCATGTATACTGTTACAAATCTGGAGACCCCCTTCAGCTTCTGCACCTCCATTTTATCATTCACTGTCAATGCTATGCTTCAATAATTCAGAGGCCTCCAGCAGATCACTTGAAACCCATAGCCCACTTTCTATTTATACCCGACTTCAAAGAAGTACACAGTAAAATAGGGGGATCCAAGCCAACCTGGGCTCAGGCCAGCACCTTCTCCCCAGGCCCTGGGCGACTGGAGGCTTCAGTCTAGACGCAAAACTGTCCCTTTCATCCTCATAAAGAGAAAAGGGGAAACTGAGGCCACGTAAGGACCAACTTAATCTCCATCTACTTCATGGGTGTGAAGACCACAGACAGTAATTGATTGGAAAAGAAGAAGCATAAAACCCAAATCACTCCTTTATGAATAGATGGCAGTTGTTGATTTCCATCATTAGTTATTTCTGCAAAACACATTTGTAAGAACACGATCATTAACTCTTTAGTCAAACTTGTATACAATCACGTATTCATCAGTAACCACAGTAGATCCAGAGTCTATCCTGGAAACACCGGGCATGAGACGCACCTACACCGGAGACGTGCGCGCACACACACACCCACACCCCCCCCAGGGCAATTTAACACGGCCAATCCAGACACGAACATGTTTTTTGTAGACCGAAGAACTGGGAGGAAACCCACGCATGTAACTTTTGACCTTTTAACTGTGCACTTTTTCCGAAAGAAAAATGTACAGTCGAAACAGATGATGAACATATAAGAGAATCAGGGATAACTGAGGATGCACGTTAAGCAGTGGTTCCCAAACTTTTTCAGTACGAGACCCAAAAGAGAAATCTGGCATCACAGCGGGACCCTGACTTACAAAAATATATCAGGAATACTCACAACACCTACATTTACACACAAAACAAACCTACCAAAGGTGTGAATGTGAGTATGAATGGTTGAGAATCTGTCTCTGTGTGTCACCCTGCGGTGGACTGGCGACCCACCCAGGGCGGGGCCCGCCTCTCGCCTGGTGTCAGCTGGGATTGGCACCAGCTTCCCCCCGCGACCCTGACCAGGATTAAGCGGCAGACGTTGAATAAGACAAACCTACCAAATGGCGACCCAATAAATAAAGACTGGTGACCTATTTTGCGTCACGACCCCTAAACTTGGGAAACATGGATGTAAAGCCGAACAAAACAGATTTACTTCTCACTTTTGCTTCGCAAGACATACGCTCATGTCGGTTTTCAGTTTTGCTGAATTGGTAGAATGTAATGTTTGTGGTTTTTAAATCGCCATGATAGTCACATCGCTTAGTTGTTTATTGGCCGAAGACAACAAGTGCCCTTAGACTTCCATTAGTATGTGGAGTAATTCCATTAACCATTACAGACCGTATGTGTGTGTGTGTGATATATATATATATATATATATATATATATATATATATATATAAAACTATTAGGAAACCTGTTGAAAGACAACACAGGAAAGAAACACTTGACATACGTATAACTGTTTTATTTATTTATTTATTTATTTAATATTAAGACAATGAAGCATAAGCCGAGAGCACCACGAGTGACAGCTACTGGTGGGACAGGAAGACTCGGTGTCCTCTCTGCCCCCAAACAGCATACTGTAACTGAAGTCAAACAAAATAATACAACAGAGCAACTTAGTAACATAGCCAGGAAGCAGGGTTCATTAACTGTACATAAGAGAGAGAGAGAGAGAGAGAGAGAGAGAGAGCGCGCGCAAAAGAGAAGGACAAAGAGAAGACATTAGCAAAGAAAACAGCAAGTGATTACACTGTACAGTACAATCCTTGGGCAGTGTAAAAAAACAAAACAAAACAAAACAAAAAAACACGACACAAGTAGTGAGAAAGAGTGATATACCTGTGACTCCAGAGAGTTCATAAAGGGTGAATGAACAAATGCTTTGAGGAGCTTTTTGTTTGTTTGTTTTTTGCAACCTAATCAATAAGGTGGTGGTAGACACTGGGCGAGGAAAAAAAGAGAAAAAAAAAAAGTGTCGTTTGTATTACTTCCACCCAACGTCAAGTGCTGTTACCATGGCGCCCAGGCCATACCTCCACCTTCATTGCTCACCCCTTCGTCCCCTCGACTAAATGTGCATATCCAGCATTAAAGTGACGAGTTGTATTCACGATGTTCAAGATCCATTGCCTTGCAAGAAAGGACTTCTTTCCACGTCAATACGTCAGTCAGACACCAGTCATTCATTTCATTCACCTGTCAAGCATGACTACACTCAACCTTCCTATGCTATATGTACAGAAACATACTGGGTAACAGAGAACAGGAAACAATTTCTCCTATAATAAGTGTGCAAGATTACTCATGAAATGGCTTGCCACGTCTCCCCTCAAGGATTAAACGGCACCGTTATCGAGTCAAAGAACCGCCTTTAATTCCGGCTCCTTTTACCCACGTGCTTGGGGGCCATACGACTAAACTCTTATTTTGATTCGGAAAACGCTACGTCTCTTCACATACAATTCGGAAATCAAGTAAACGCCCGGCCTCTAAATATCAGCGCCGACGTCCGGGTCTTTTTCACGTCATGGTAAGTCTCTTGGCGGCCTGAGAGAATGCAGACCGCTCCGTGCGGCTTCACTCGTTCTGAGCAGGAAGGCACGGAGTCGGACACCGGACGGCCTGAAAATATAAACCCTAAAAACACTGTGCCGTGAAACAGCGCGCACGTGCAGGATGACCATGACTGGGGGGAAAAAAAAAGGAAAAAGTCTAGGCTAGCAGAGAACCTGGCAGGATGCAAGATTTGTTTTCCTCCCAAGCCATCCGAATAGCCTTTTTTAAATTCCCCTTTTAATGCACGTACCCATCTATACACTCACCATCCAATTCTAAAACTTTCACGCACATACCTTTGGATTACGTGGGACACGGGGGCTTCTCTTTAGTCGTGAGTCGTCGATGCGTCAGATACCACGTCGACATATCTGAAATAAATACCTAAAGAGTTACCATAATAGTTTGAAGAAGAGAAAAAGGCACTTTTGTACGGCATACTACAGAAAGCCCATGAGTACCTTTTGCATCTCAAGACAGGGTCGTCTGTAGCTTTGAAATGTTTAACCTGTAATTATTAACTGTACTTACTTAGCGAGGAAGATGCAGCAAGCCCATCACTTCTCTAGTCAAGTCAAGGGACTGATTTGGATCTGCTACAGTCAAAACCAAAACCTTTGGTCACTTTAATAGATACTTTATATATATCATAATCATACACATTTATGACACATCGTACCACTTTATTCGATTTCTCTTCTTTTATTTTTTTTTACCTCTCTCTCTCTCTCTCTCTCTCGACACGTTAACTGGACAATCCCCATTTCAAATGAAGAACTTTCCCTTTCCGACACCTCACCACTAGTAAATTTTGTTACAGCTGCTAGTATTAAAAATATTTAAAATCTGTATCAATATACTTTTTTTCTATCCTGTACATCTCTCTAAGAAAACTAGGGAGGGAAAGAAAGGAGGTACATCATGGTGCCAACACCCCGTCATACGCCGCAACCCCTCAGCCAACTTCAGTCAGCCGCTGCCCTGATAAACGTACACACGTATCAAGTTGCTGAGCGCGCCTTTGGAGCCAGGCCAAGAATGACACACCTTTACAGGGAGGTTAGTGAGAAGGACAACCAGCCCTCTCAAAAACCCCATTGTTCGCAGGTGAGCTTGTGGCCTGCCCCACTGCCACCATTCCAGCTGAGGCAGTACAAGTCAGGGAATCTCGCAAGCATCCCGGTCATCCAGCCAAAGAACTCACTGACACATGGGACTTCAAACCTAATCCTCCGCGAATGGAACCCTCCCGTCGTATGGGATAATTTGGGAAGACGTCCTGAACACACTTCCCGAGGAGGGGGCATGTTGTGCATCAAGAGCAGGTAGAGATGACTCGACACTTTATAAGTGTCCCTCATTTTGAGGCCCTGGGAGTCTGAACTGAGCCAGACTCCTAAGATCTACCTGATCCTTCACAGCATATAGGGACAAAGTCAAGAAGTAAATACACACCTGCAGTGGATTCCCGAAGAGGTCAAGCTACTCCTCATCTTTCTCTTTGCTCTGGGATGCGTGCACCATGCAAGCACAAATACCGCGACGCCGGGAACTCTATTCCAACCATTAGGAGGAAATGTTCATGATGAATACGTACGAGTCGTGAAAAGTCGAATATCTGACAGCTGTGAACTTGACGTAGGCAGACTGCTTGAGCAATCATCAAGTTGAAGTCGAATAAAATTAAAGCATCATCAACACAGGACTGACTTGCACTTGCATTTAGGAGCTGAACTGGACCTCCGAGACTATGAGAACTATCATACAGTATTAACTTTACGCAACTTTATGCAATTCCATGCAATGGGACTGACGAGATCAACCGAGACGTCTAGTGCAACGTGGATCAGACAAGGTGAGCTTATAGAGTCCGTGTGTATTTGTGTCTATCGATATACAAATGTGTTTATGCTCAACAATGGTCCCAGTGTTGCAGGATTATATATTGCCTCTGCTGCGCCCACTAACATAAGCACAGTTGAGTTTAAGTGCCCTTGAATACATCCCTTCTCCCACGGCACTCACAGTCCATTTCACAATTTGAAGAAAAAAAGAAAAGAAAAGAAAGAAAGAATAGAAGAAGATCGCCACTTGCTGTGCAATTAGTGGTAGGAATTAATGATTATAAAACATATTGATAGCGATGGAACTTTCACACACATAGCATGACGACTATGTCTTTAGAAAACCAGGCACACTTGCATCACGTAACACACTTGACACTGTAGCCACGTTACGCATCATCGTCAACATCACTTCGTGGAAGTGAAAAGAAGCAGAACGTCACAGAGACCTTCTGTCGAACCTCCTAGAACAGCAGTCTGGACACCAAACCGAGTCCATCTTTCACAGACTTCCCGCTCTTGTCGTCTGTGAATACTATAGATCCAAAGTCCGTTTCCTGCCCTTCGATGCCTGTTCAGCTCTTCCCGACGTAATGTAACTTTGGGACCACAAACAGAGCACCATGAATGCAGAAATGTATAAGTAAACATAGTTTGATCACAGCTCCGCCCATGGCACACCATCTTGCCGAAACTGTTCATGATATGACCTTAAAAGTTGTCTTTTAATATTTCCAATGTTTATTAATGTAGGAAGGTGAACGGCTGCACGATTTTATTTTCCTATACGACAGAGAATCAAAGTAGTGAATTGACTAAAAGCACGTAGCTAAGCATCGAGACAATGGAGGTGTTCGGGTGCGTACTTTTGAAGTAGACTCCTCTTCTTCTTTGAAGCGGTGTGCAAAAAAGGGGCTGGAAGATGTGCGGGTGGGAAGTTAAAAGACCCCCCACTGTTTCAATCCTGACTGATGTGTCTACTGGAGGCTGATTTAGCTGTATATATGTATTTGTTTTGAGTAATAATAAACAATCAAAACAACAACAAAAAAAAAAAAACCCCAGACGTTTACATATTGGGTTTCAGGTTCAGGCCCCTTTTGCACCCCTCCGGCACTGACTATCCGTCACCTCGAAAGCCTTTTCCTAAAAAAAGAACTTTCCCCCAAACTTTTCCTGCAAACTCTTGAGTGGACTACTCCTCAGGGAGAGCACCCCATCCCTTGTTGCTCGGTACACAGCGTAACCCCCTCCCACACCAAAACCCCTTTTGTAGTTTATGAGGAGCAGTGCTGTGTTTCACTTGGCTTTAAGCAGCTCTCGCTCCAGCCAGCGCACCCGCACCCTCTGCTTATAATGATACTCCCTGAGGTAGTCTTGCAGCGCTGGGGGTAATGGTAATGCTGCGATGCCGTCGTAGGTGGTCCCACGGCAGATGATGGCCCGAGCCAGGCTTTGCAGGCCGAACGGGAAAGTCCGGTGAAGAGGCAAGGTGAGCAGAGGCTCGAAGAACATGCAGGCGCTGGGATCCTTATAGTGCTCCAGCAGTGCTGTGACTGTGGCTGCATGGAACACACAGGGGTCGTGGGCATCAAAGCTGAAGTTGTGGTTCCACTGCTCAATACGCGCATGCAACGAGCGACCATACCGGCGGAAACTAACAGAAAACAGGTAGTCCTCCTGGGCAGAGTCACGCAGCAGAAAGGTGCCCTCAGGCCGGCCGTCGAGCAGGGCCTCGGCCTCGTAGCGGTCCATTATGCCCCAGTAGCAGGGCAGAGCTGTAATCTGCATCAGGTCTGGCACAAGGCAGTGGATGTAGTCAATTTGCGTATGCACTTTCCAGGGCCCTGCCTGCTTGCAGCCCAGGAGGCCCTCTGCCGAATTATGGCGCTGCTTGGGACGGCGAGTCTGCAGACACAGAGTGGTGGTGTCATCATCTTCTGAGTCACAGTCAGCTGCTGTGGCTTCCCGGCTCTCACCTAAGGCCTCCCCCATCCCAGGAGCCAGTTTAGGTCCCAGCTTGTAGACTGTAGCCAGTGGAGCTGTAATAGCCTCCACGGTGTGTATCTGAGCATCAGGTGGTGGATCCACTCCCTCTTCTATACTGAGCCTCCGTCGCTCACGTAGACGTTCCTCCTCGTCCTCTGGGGATGCGCATGCACCACTGGGGAAATCTGTGACGCAGTCCACTGCTGTAGCTGTTACAGGGGCCGTATGCTGTTTGATGAGGTGCCATTTACGAGCAAGATCAGAGCCCGGAGGGAAGGGGCACGTTTCCAGCATTAGCTCGGTGATCTGGATCTTGCGCTTGGGTATCCGTGAGTGGGTGCTGCGTGATGACAGACGCAGAGGAAGGCATAGGCCCATCGTTTCATGGAGCTGCTGGCGCAGTGAGCGTGGGACTCCAGGGTCCGGTTCATCCCTGGTACTGTTTGCTAAGTGTCTCCGGCGAGAGCGGCCACTCCGACGATCTGTGGTCTCCAGGGAACTCTGTGCTTTGGTGGAGCACGAGTGCCTCTTCTTGCCACTCCATGGAGCATGACGTGAATAGGAGTCCCTGCGGGCACCCAGAGGAGCGCACCCATCTTCGCTGTCCTGCTCAACTGTGATCTCTAGTATCTGAGGCACATCTGCCACACAGTTATGACCCCGATGCACCATGCTGCCGTTAACGCTCCCTGACACTACAGGGTGCGCCGGCAAGCTGTTACAAGGACTGGATAAATCTGGTGTGCTCTCTACCAGGGTCTGGTCCACACTCTGACAAAATGCACGTGTCTGTGCTTGCGCTTCCCCACGGGAACTTCCATCTTGGTGGAGCAGAGACTGACATCCCCTCTTCAGGTTGTTCCACACCTTGCCTACCTTCTCCATGAGGTGGGGGCACCTGAACCTGAGAAGACACACAAAGAAAGAACAACGCCGCTTTAGTATTTGTAAGGGCGCAATCACCAGAATCTATACACATAGCTTGTCAAAGAAACAAAAGGTCTGCATATGAGGCATCTGAGTGAGAAGACACTGCTGAGTACTTTAGGGGCAGGGTGAGGGCCAGACTGTTAAGTAGCTGAGTGATTAAAATGTTGCCAGGCAGAATTGCAGGGAACCAAGGCCAGTGCTAAAAATGAAGCCATGGACACGTTCCCAGTCGACCTGCTGCCACAGGCCGAGTTACAATACCAGTCGGAGCCTTTCTCTCGCTGACCCGGCATAGGACGCAGTAGTAATAAACTAATGAAGCGTTCGAATTTAATGCAAATAATTTGACATGACAATGCTGAAGCATGACAGATCTCCATCAACTGGGACTACATGGTGAATACAAACAGATCTTCTAAAGTTTTACACGCTTCACATTCTCCAGTGGTAATAAGCTGGCAAATCAGGTAAATCCTTCTTAATTCTGTTTGCATCACCATCTTACTTCAGGTCCTCTCATTTAGATCACATGGCGTCTGAGTCAACAGAAGCAACAACAACAACAACAAAAAAAAAAATAAGGACGTCCCACTGCTAAGTTCTTCTCAGGTAAAGTTCTTTTTAAAATTCTTTTTAAAGGTAAAGTGCAGGTTATTTTGTTTTTGTCAGGTGTGGTGGGGTTGAGGTGAATACATGTCATGACAAAAGGTCAACCGAGGTCCAAACAGGATATCAGAGACTGCCATAAACATGGAAACGGCAAGAAACAGAAACTTGGTCAAAACCAAGGAAAGCAAACACGGGAATAAAAAGGCTTGGCGAGAACGCAGAAAACGGCAACTAATGTTTCGCGACCTTAGAGTGCTTGCGTGAGTCTTTTTATACTTCCTGCAACCAGTCCCAATCCGGTACACCAGTCGCCACCCATGTGATGCGCCGAGCACAGCAGGAGTCCTCGTGCACGTACCGGCGGCCGGGAGGAAAGCATTACCCGGAAGTAATCTTTATAGTAAATAATTTTTAGAAGAGTCCATTATATATAACAGTGACCTTAAAATCTCAGCTAATTATTCTGCAATGTACCCTAAGGCATATTATACGATAATGTCCATGAATTATGCGATAACTGCAGTGGCATTAATATACAAGATGCAAATATTCACAAAGGCCACACTGTTCAGGTTTTTTCCACTTACCATGCAGAGATGGTAGTCCACACGATGTGGAACATGTAATAAAAGAAACAGTATGCTTTATGCATCAAAATCTGGCTTCTCCATTTTAAAATGCTTATGCGCCAACATCCTGGAGCAAAAGGGAAAAGTATTCCAATATCATATTTCATAATCCTGCTTGGTGGCCAACCTGATTTTGGGAAGCACCAGAAGAATAGGAACGGTTCCGCTAAATAGGAAGACGACCATTCAAGGTTTCAAAAGTCAGAGACACCAGTTTGTATTGCATATGTAATAAAACAGGGTGCTAGTGTAATCCACTAATGGTGCGTTCGGACCAAATGCAGCAGGATCGTAAAAACTCACTCTGGCTGCTTTGCTGGTGATGCTGTCAGAGTTTGGGGATGTTCTGTGACGTAGATGAAACAGGTGGCTACAAGTTTGTTCTTGCAAGCTTCATTTAAAGAGACAAAACTAACATGCATTTAAATGGTTTTTGCCGAGTCTTCTGACCATAAGTAGGGTATAACCTCATGAAATCTTGTAAATGGGAAATCGACCAATAAGAGAAAATATCGAACAACTATGATAATGTTTGCGATAGCTTTTTCAGAACAAAAGCTATTTGCGTGGTGTGGCTTTTGTGTTGATTCCAAGTTCACGTCAACATGCGGATTATAGAACACGTTAACTCGCCTTGGAATTTAATTAACATTAAAATTAGTTTACTATATTGAAGTAAATGTACTCCTGGATGAAGTTTAGTGACTAATTAGTGTAAATGGCCAAATCGGTGCTGTTTTCAGCCAATAAATTGCATTCCTGCTTTAAAACAAGCATTCTAAAGCCAAAATGTTGCCTATAAATAATACTGTTGTGCTTCTTATTAAATTAAGGTCGTCACCACGGATCGCCGCAATTATTGATTTTTGCTCAATCGGAAGCTACCTGGGAACTGTTTGACCGGACGCAAAGTTTACACAGTTGTTTCTCCGGTGTTCTGTATACTATTCCCGACTGGTTGCTGCTGAATCGCATCGTAATTCTTTATCATAAAGTTGCCCAGACTTCAACTTTCTTTTGATGCCTCCACCACTCGAGACGTGCTGCCGGTGTTCATGTTGTGGCTGGGCACTGAGAAGCTCACATGGAAAATGAATGACTTTCTGTTGTTTCAGTGCTCGCTCCACATTTGATCTGAATCTACCATATATATATATATCAGTTGGACCTTTTTAACCCACTTAAACAAGAACTCAAAGCATGGCTATGGCTCCATGCTCAAATCTGATTGTCAGTCAAAGGCATATTCTAATGTCAGGGAAATTTGGCACTCGAATGGACATAAATTAATAAGCAGGCCGCGAGTTGTGCAATGGCAGCTGGATTTGGTGCCATTGTACTGTGAAACGGAGAAAAGCAAATCAAGTTTGCAACCTACTCCTGAAAGACAATCAAAGCCTTGAAGCAGGCCTAGATATCATTAGCAGACATCTTCAATTCTTCATTAAGTGATCACATTTAAAAGGGGGGGGAGGCTATATTTTAAAAGCATTTATTTAAGAACCTTTGGTGTTACACAACACACAATTAATTTGTTCTAAAATCAAACAAGCTGCTTTTATTTTAATTTGTGGACAACGCCACACATGTATTTTGGAAGAGTAGGACAACATTAAAAATTCACTAGACAGTACTCTGTAGCATAAGTCAAGTGTGATAGCCTCTTGACCTGATTTCGTTTGAGGCTGCGTTATTATTAGAGTAGCAGCAATTGGCAGCATAGTCATCCAGCATAGTCCAGGAACTTGTTTTGGGAGGTCTTAGTGATGGCAAGCCTTTGTTCAGCTGTGCTCACATAGTATTAATCCAGGTTTAAAACTACATCAGGCAAAACGATCATGCAAAAAGGTCATGGCTGTGCACTAACTGAAATTATGACCCAAAGCTAAAAGAAGAAAAATTGTGACCCCTATCTGATTTTAAGGCAGGAAATGCACCTTATTTACTGCCTGGGTTTTCTGAGCTTGTCAAAATCACTGCAATGGACAAAAAGATGCTTGATCAGTCCATTCAAATCAGGAAGGTATAGCCCCAGATTTTTGCAGCGACTTACATTTGAATTTGACAACTGAGAATTTGAGGTTTAAGGGCCTTACCTCAAGGGTCCAGCAGTGGCAGCTTGGGATTTATGACATTTCAACCAAACGTCCAAAATGTCTTTAACCACTGAACCATCCCTGCCTTAGTCATAATCTTTGAAATGTTGGCTGCATATGTACCTGCTGCCTCATCCTGATAAACGGCATGTTATTCCTTTCTCATAAGCACACCAATGGGAAATGAGTGACAGCTCAAGTCCAGATGTTTGACTGAATTATGTGTGTGCTGAGGGATGCTGCAGTGATTGCAAACTGTATTTGCTGCCATCGCTCTCCATCTCTGAAACACCACTTCTTATGTTTCCATATCCGTAATACGAACATATGGAAGATTTACACAAAATACGTTTACCTTTAACTGTGATTAAAACGTGATTTTCTTCTCCTCACTAACATTCATGATCTGGCTGCATGATAATATTTCAGTGGGATTCTGAGGGTTTTTTCCTTCCTACTCTATGGGCCCACATGCCCCTCGAATATTGGTCTACAGAAGCTACATGACTGCAAAATATCCAGAAAGGTAAAGAAAAATCAGCTTATACATGTTAAATGCAACCCGAATTCCTGAAAAGTTGGGACGTTATTTAAAGTTAAATAAAATGAAAACTAAAAAGACTTTCAAATAGCTGAAGTGTTCGTGGTCGTCTTTGACGTATTTTTGGTTTAATGATGCACCAAATGTTCTCTATAGGTGAAAGATCTGGACTGCAGGCAGC
>JAQLOM010000006.1:14269590-14281516 GCA_030068315.1 Chrysichthys thysi
ACAAAAATGATTAACAGAAGGCTATTCCAGGCCAACAATAAACTAATCATTCTGGTTTTAACAAAAACGGCCTTCTGCAAGTTACGCACACAGCTCGGCTCCATGGTGAGTCACACTAACTTGTTGATGGCATCTCCGTTAACTTTCCAGCTCATTGTCTCCCCCTAGCAATTTAAGTCAGGTAGGACAACAAATCACACCTGCCTAGTAAAGTGATCAGTGAAATAGGAGTATCAGTTCATGGTATCAGCACTTTATGGACAAGTACGAGTATTTTAGCAAAGTATCGGCCCGATACCCGATACTGGTATCGGTATCGGTGCAACCCTAATAAATAGTGAATATTCCATTAGTATACAGTGAATTCCATTAACCAATACATATTATTACCAAACATTATATAGCATTGGGGCAGTAAGGAACAATGCCACCTAACAGCTCCTGTATCCACAGGTGCTCAGGTTGTACTCTGTATGGATTTACGTGTAATCTCTCTGTGTCCATGTGGTTTTCTACCACCTCCCAAATATACTGACTACTCTGAAATGAGTGTGTGCATGGTGCCTGTGATGGACTGGCATCTTATTCAGGGTGCATTCCCAAGTAGCATCAGGGTTCCTGGGAGAAGTATCTGATTCACAGGATCAGGTGTGTTAGATTAGAGTTTGTGAGTGCAATGACAGGGTTTACTCTAAGCTAAGAGGAGTCTGAGCTGTCTCTTTGCACCTCAATGATGCAGAATTCAAGTGTTTTATAGGTACATCTAAAAAAATTAGAATATCGTGAAAAAGTGCAATATTTTTTGTCACTCATTTCAGAAGGTGAAACTCATATATTATATAGATTCATTACACGTAGAGTTTGATTGGCCAACAAACTGGCCTGACCTGAACCCCATAGAGAAATTAAGGGGTATTGTCAAGAGGAAGATGAGAGACACCAGACCCAACGATGTAGATGATCCGAAGGCCGCTATAAAAGCAACCTGGGCTTCCATTCCACCTCAGCTGTGCCACAGGCTGATCGCCTCCATGCCACGCCGCATTGATGCAGTAATTCATGCAAAAGGAGCCCAACCAAGTATTGAGTGCATAGAAATGAACAGACTTTTCAGAAGCCTGACATTTCTGTTTAAAATATCCTTTTTTTTATTGGTCCTATGTAATATTGTAATTTTCTGAGACACTGAATTTTGGGTTTTCATTCTCTGTAGGCCATAATCGCCAAAGTACAAGAAATAAAGGCTTGAAATATTTCACTTGATGTGTAATGAATCTATATAACACATGAGTTTCACTTTCTGAAATGTGTCACAAAAAATATTGCACTTTTTCACGATATTCCAATTTTTTGAGGTGTCCCTGTACTGTATACCGGTATATATGTTTTACATTTTATTTTATGTGAATCTGTACAGGTCCATTAGAGCTACCAAAGAAAACTTCCCCAGTGAGGACACCTTCATTATAATGACCCAACAAGTACATCCATGACAGTGGAAAGACTTGTTAAAAGGGTAACTGCCCAAGTGATAAGGGTTGCGCTGGACGAGATTAGTGGATCTGGAGTAGTAAAAGTGTCAAAACGGTCTAAATTAACTGGGTTAAATTGTTTTGTGAAAGAAAAGTTCCAACACTATACTGATCCACTCATTCATTCACACAGTCACTCATATTCTGTCACTTCGTGGGGGGGAAGCTGGAGCCAATCCCAGCTGACTTTGGGCGAGAGGTGGGGTTATACCCTGGGCAGGTCACCAATCCACCGCAGGGCGCCACACAGAGACAGACAACCGTTCACACTCACATTCACACCTACGGCCGATTTAGAGTCACCGATTAGCCTAATCCACTCTGGGCATGTCTTTGGCGGTCCCCGGGGATCGAACCCAGGACCTTCTTGCTGTGAGGTGACTGCGCCATCCCCATACTGACACACTGTATACTAAAAATAACACAGCCTCAAAGATTTATCCGATTTGAGTAAGAAAAAAACCCCCAACATATCAAGCTATGTTAGGCAGAATCAGTTACCTGACTATAATTTCGTTACGTAATTGGTTACTTCATTTTAATTTGAAGTGGTAAATAAACAGCATTTCCACTTTGCCTGGACTTGAAAACGTAAGATCAGCGTTTCCTAGTGTTTTGCTTCCCTCTTGTGGCAGGGTCTTATGTGTGTGTAATTCAGTTTAATAATAAGGGGTGGGCTTTCTGATAACCTCTTTATTTTATTTTAATTTTTTTTTTTTTAAACTCCATAGTTATTTTCATATCCTGCCATTTATGTACTGATGGAACATTACAAAGTGAGATTACAGTCACTGGGTAATGACTATGAGGATATCATTAAATATGAGCAGTTAAAGATGGGAACGGGTCTTTGGGTGAATCAGAGATTGTCCCCCTTATTAAAAGCATTTATTTGAACCAGCACAGAACAATCAGGATGAGCTCTGAGTTTGCAAAGAGAGCAGAGTGAGTCAGTGTTGAGCACGTAATGTGCGTGGCAGTGGTAGCATTATGGTTAATGTTGGGCAATGAAGGGAACGATATTTAAAATCAAGCCAGCAGGCCAAATCCAGCCTAGGAGTGAAGTTTATATGAAGTGAAGAGTTATGTCATGTCCTATCATTTTTAATTAAAATTCTAAATCAATTTTATTTCAGCACATTTAGGACTCATAATATCCACGGTACGATTTAAAGGCAATCGTTGGCAAAGCTGCACATGATGACAGGATCAGGCAGTTGCTTTTTATAGTGTAAGTGATAAATATGATAAGGTTTCCATAAATATGATGTATCCAGTTTTAAATGATTGAAAATTAATTCATTTAGGCCAGGACAACAAGGAGATCATTACGTTGTTGTTGTTGTTGTTGTCAAACGTCACAGTCAGGGACCTCTTTAACTGAAGCACCACTTCAGAACACATTTCTTTCACATGATTTAAAGATATTCAATATATTCAAGATTCAAGATTTGTTTATTGGAGCAGTAGAGCTTTTTGTTCCTGATCCTTTCTCTCTCAGAAGCAGACATTCTTTCTAGGCAGCTTGTATCTGAGGATTGGATTCCGCCCATCCAATTCACGGGAGTAAATAGGGAAAATAAATGTATGTACTTAATAATGGTATATAAAACTCAGTGGTCGTGGTAGGTTGTGATTTCCTACGCTGTGACTCATTGTTTAAAAAAGTCCCAGATGGAGATTCCAGCATGAATTTACTCTTGCTAAACTACTTTTACTATTCTGACTAAAATCATTCGATATCGTTCGGTCTTCCTCCTAAACATCCTCTGCCATTTTGGTAAGCATGAAGTACTCCTTTTTTTTCTACCTCTTATATCCATAGTCCCTTCTGTAACCACTGGGCGGCACGTAGGCACGTCAATGGGGCCAAGCTGACGTGTCATGGCAGGACGCATTTTACAGGGCGAGTTCGCCAGACCAACGCCTAACCCTCCCCCTCACGCAGGGCTCAGGGTCACGCAATACAAAGACAGACAACCATTCATACTCACACTCACACCTACGGACAATTTGGAGTAGCCAATTCACCTAATGCACATGACTTTGGACTGAGGGAGGAAACCGGAGTACCTGGAGGAAACCCATGCGGACACGGGGAGAACATGCAAACTCCACACAGAAAGGCGCACATGCCGAACCCGGGACTCGAACCCAGGACCTTCTCGCTGTGACGCGACAGTGCTAACCACTCAGCCACCGTGCCGAAACCTCTTACGTGCCGCAGATTAAATTCCCAGTGCAGTATTTTTAGTTCAGCGGTTATTCTTCACCCCTGCCCAGTTGGATGAGTCCAGTTTTACTCACAAGGTGGTGCTGTTGTCCAAGAATGCAGAGTTTGACAAATTAGGACATCTGCTCTACAAGGTTTTGAGAATTATTTTCTAACGAATACTCTAATATAATTTCAATGATTGAGTATAAAAGCTTAGGCCTCGGGCAGTTGATACAGATTAAATGTTCAAACAGCATCGAAGAAGCGTTTTGCCAGGTCTGGGTTGTGCCACTGAGGACCTTGTATTGCTGCTGAATCAGAGATTTCTTTGGGAGAGACTTTGTAAGATGGTTGAGGACCTGAGGGGTATAAATGAGAGATGTGGAATGAGTATAAGATCTAATAAATAATGTATGTGTTCCTGAATCATGGCCTTTCCTCTTCTCTGGGATGTAATTGGTCGCCTGAGGCTTAGGAGTCCAGTGTCATCCTGAAACTCATCTCATCTCACATTCACAAGCCTCTCTCGCTGTATGCATCTCAGCACTCCACTCCTATTCATTTCTCTCTGTTTGCGCCGTTCGCTCCCTCAGCTCCATCCTCTATCCTCCATGCGCCCGACTGTAATTGAGTTCTCTTTGTTTCCCCTTCCTCAATTCAGCTCTGTGTGTGTCATCTCTTCTCTGACACTTGATGAGGACAAAGCGAAGGTGAGTGGAGATCAGGTAAGAGGCAAGGCTAGAATACTCATGAGGCCACCGTGAGTGCCACTTGGCCTTTAAACAACAGATGGATGTGCGCAGTGTGTTTATTACACAGCTCCGCGAACAGCCGTCAAGTGTAGACTCAAGGCTTTGTTTCTCGTTCTCATGGATATTAATGAGATTGAGAGGCGTGTGAGAAGGGGAGACAAAAAAAAAACAGCGAGAGAATAAGAATGAGAAAGGGATGAGGATAAGCGGCATTGTGTATGAAACTTTTCATGACATACTGTATCTGTTCAGTATGTAAAAATACTTTTTTAGATAGGACAAGAAAATCACATTACCTTCATTGTCTTTATAAAATCCAATGCCAGTTGGGTTTAACCCCGTGATCCGACTAATCTAGTTTCCTGACTTTACACGGGCTTGTTAGAGCAAGAAGAACACTAAAATATGCCAGACAAAGGATATAACTACTGGGCTAAATAACTTGCTCAGGGCAATGGAGTAATTATGCGAGGGGGTTGGGGTTGGGGGGGGGGGGGTCCTATTGAAAATAAGAATTTTCCTCCCTTTACTTTCACCTCCTGCTCCAAAGCATCCCCAAATACACGCTTCTTTGATTACTTAACAAGAGTAAGTGCTTCCACACAGAGTGTGTTTAAATCAATATTTCCCATAAGAGACGTTGGGGACCCCCGACAGACTGCATTTTTCCCTTGCTTGGCTTTTTCTGTCATGGTTCTTACAACCCTCCTCCTCATTCACTCTCCCCCCCCTGATGACTGATGCCACCTTCTTTGATGTGAAGATTAACCAAATCTGTCAGTCTTTCCCTCCTTTCCTACACTGCCAAATTGGCCTTTCTCGATCAGTTCTTTTCCCTGCTACAGTTCCTCGTCTTCTCATTTCTCTGCAGCAAATGCACTCCTTTACCATAATAAAATTAAATATCCTATAAGTGTTAAAGAGGACCTACTGTGAAAAATGCACCTTTTCAGTGCTTGTGCACACACATTTGGGTATCTGGAGTCCCACACCATGCCCCAAGCTCTACAATAAGACAACCCAAGCAGTTTCTTTTGGGCTGCTTATTTCAGAAAACGTGTTTCAACAAGCCATTCAGATTTGGCTCCCCTTTTAACATCACAAGACTCTACCCACAGCTTGAGAATGCCTTTGGGATATTTTTTGCTCACGAGCACCAGACCTACTAGCATTATGTCGAAGCCGGACAAGCATAGGAATTGCCCTGCTGTCGTCTGTACAGAGCAGAAGCAGAGCTAAACACAGTTTTCTCAGCTCTGGGCCATATCAGACAGGCTTTGCAATAGCTAGCTGGTGTGGAAAGAATGAGCTGTGGCGACTCTGTTGGAGGCCACCGCAAGTTCGCAAAAATCACTAGGAAAACGTTCAAAATCAAACTTTTGGTTCTTCAGGGAGTTAGGTGTTGCTACAGGGTGGGACAGGAAAAAGTAGCCTGCCTCCGGCGATAGGAAGATACAGTGAACGGGCAAATGAATTGTTTTTATTCACTTAAACAAAAGTCACAACGGAGGCTGAAAGTGGTCTCCATTCATATCTGTGCACATACACATTCAAAGAGAAAGGGTTACGGGCTCCTCCAAAGAACGTGGGACCGTTATTTCAAGCTACTTTTTCAAGGCCCACCATGTAATTTGGATTCGCTTGGTAAGGAGGCATACCCAGTGTTAAAGATGGAAAAATTGTACGCATATAGGATTGGGAATACTTGTTTCTTATGTACACAAGCATTTGGATGTCAGCATAGAAACATCAACAGTGTTGAGAACACTTTTTAGGGAAATCAGGAAGCACTGTTGCTGCAGGGGCCATGGCCACCAGGTCTCCATTAGCACTTTAGACAGCACCTTTAATACCAAGCAAGATTGTTGTGGTTGAGGTGGGGCTGGATTAATTCACCAGTAATTGCCTTACCATATACTGCTTTTCTGTCTTTGTTTCTTCGACGAAGGAGCAATTCAATCAAATCATCTTAACGTTCTTTTGGGACATGAAGGTTCCAATTCTGGCGCATTTCCAAACGCATGGGCAAACAGTGAACAGTGCAAATTACTGCGCATTGCTGCGAAATGAACTTAAACCTGCAATTTGGAGCAAAAGAAGAGGAACAGTCTTGCTGCACCATGACAATGCACGTCCTCATAGAACAGCAGAGACGGCTCGGGCTTGACAAGTCTCCCACGTCCTCCTTACAGCCCGGATCTGGTGCCGAGAGATTATCACAGCTTCGGTCCACGGTCGCAGTTTCACCTCTGATGATGAAGTAAAGGAAGTAGTGCTGATGACATCATTCTACAGATCTACTGACATCTATTACAGTGTGATGGCATCATTCTACAAATCTGATGACATCATTCTACAGAGCTACTGACATCTATTTCAGACCTGACGACATCATTCGATACATGGCATGCATATTGGCAGAAAATGCAGAGCTGTGTCATGACAAGGCATTTAATACGTGTAAAATATTTTTGTCAGTGCCTTAAAGATAGAAGAAGAACTAACATTAGGTTGTGCATGTACTTGACTGTTAGCTCTGCAAACATAATTTAGCTGTGTTAGCTGGTTTAGAGAATTGATTTAACCCCGGAAAACCCAGACCACCTTTAAGAAGTTAGGGTCACATATGACCCCAGGGGAGCTACAGGGTTAAGAAAACAAGGTGGCTCAGTTGTATTGGGTAAAAACATTTCTGTAGCCCTATTGTGTAGCATAGAAATAACTGTATATGTATTTTGAACTTGGATTTTGGAGCTTTTATTTCAGTTTTTAGGTGATACTAAAATATAGGAGACATATTTTTTTTTATAAAAAGGATTTCTGATTCTGTTACACTGTTTATGGAAAAATAGAGATTAGGGTATTGAAGTATAGTGGAACCTCTGGTCACGAACGCCTCCGAAGACGAACACATCGGTTCCCAACCACAAAATCCACCAAAATTTTGCGACCACATAATCATGTGCTGAACAAACACAGCCTCGGCCATTTTCCCCTTCCGCTTCGTTCACGCCGATGTTTTCCCATTTTCTGTTTGCGTATTGCACAACTAACAAAGACGCGCGTGTCCCTTTAATCGGTCAGACGTGCGTTCATTCACTGTACAGTAACCTCCTCCCCGCCCATCTTCCTCCTCACTTCCTTAACGCCAGAAGTCGACTCATGCAAGGTTCATTTTCTTGCTTGTTTACAGTATGTTTTAGTATAATTAAGGATTGTTCAATCTTTAATTTTTTTTTCTGTGCTCATAACTCATTAAAAAGCTGTTCATAACATTTTTTCATTGTGTTTCTCTGCATTTTTGCTCTATAAGCTTCATTACGGGTCCCGAGAAAGTCAAAAGTGGACATGGTAGTCAGACTAAGAAGCCTAAGCGTATAACAGTTGAAATAAATAAAGAAATAATCGCAAAACATGAAAAGCGCCACCATATCCCTCCGTCACCGTCCGCCGGCGACTACGTCTCCACCGCAAAGCTAAAATTTAATTTAAGTTTATTTTTCTATAAATAAAGTTATTTTAATTTTATTCTATGTTTTATTGCCACACATGAACCCATAATACACTTTAAAAACATGTTTTTGAGTGCTGAAACATATTCATTGTATTTACACTCATTTCAATGGGAAACATTGATTCGGGTCACGAACAGAGTCTCGGAACGGATTCAGTTTGTGACCAGAGGTTCCACTGTATATATTTAGGAGTAACATAGCCCCTGTAATAGCTTCACTGACATGGTTGAAATGTTTTTTGAATAAACTATATGTATATCTACAACCGATTCCATATTCCATGAGGACTGTCCTGTAATATCAGGTCTTACGAGTTTAAATGTACCTACTGTAGCTGAAATACACGCAACAAATTTAGCGATGGTCCGACTTAAAGTTACTGTACAACAAGTACAAAGTTAGTATACAATGCATGTAGTTTCCCCTCAAAGGACTGAATGCAATTAAACACAGCCATATTGATCCATTTGACTTCCGCAGTATAGCAATCTATAAACACTTTAGTTGAGTGGTTTGGACAACAGCATTATAACTGATTTAATACAGTAATAGAACACTTACTTTCTACTAAAGAGGAGATTTTAGCATTCAGATTTATTGCTGTTTAACATATGAATGTAGCCCCCATGTTAGTACTTTTGGGAACGACATAACTCCAAATTATGTTGCAAATATCAGTTTGGTGTTCTGATTTTCGCTAGATAAACACATTTCTTATGACTTTATGTATTGAGGGTGGTGGCCTGGTAAACGCTTGTACCATATTGCTTCATTTTAGCCATTATACAGCTATTTCCACAAGAAACAGACTGCTTTAACCATGAAAAAAGTCACATTCTTGATAATATGGGGTACATTTGATCATTGCTGGTTACACCACCTCTTTCGTGGTTGTAAAACACATTTATTTCTTCTTTCCCAGTATCTGCATCAGTCTTTTTTTCTTTTGGGAATGCATAGTGGACAGAAATACGACCCTCTTGTTCTTCTTTGGGACAATGGAAAAGAGAGGGAAATTGTTTACGTAGTGTTATTGTAGTGGAACTACATCTTCCTCTGAATTCAAGGAGACATTCATCCACTGTGCACCCAGAACCTTGAAATAAGGAAAAAAATACCTTTATCACATTGACCCCAAAGTGAAAATAAATCGAAATAAAAAATACGCGGAAAGACTTTGAAACTATCGAACATGTGTCACATACTTAGGAAGGCCTTACGAGAAAATCCATGGCAGGCAAGGGCACTAATCGGGATAGTTTCCCAAAAAAGCATGGTCCAAAGAGCTGGGGTCACATAGACCCCATGGTACCAGAGCAGGGTTAACGAACTTAGGTCTGATGGCATTTATACCTGATCGTACAGTGAAGCCGTCCCCGCTAAAGAAACAAAAGGCCGTTTTAATATCAGATCTGCACCCAGCGCCATACTCTCTAGGCATTACGAGGGAAGGACCATGAATTTTTTATCTCAGCGTGAAATATGGAGTCATGTTTTATTGAGAGCTTTAAGTTTAGCTCCAGACCATTGTTCACACCCACAGAGGAGAGACAAGGACTTACATCTGCTCATCACACGTGGAACTCTGGGTGAGCAGGGTTCCGACACAGCGAAATGTCAGAGAAATAATAGAAAAATAAAGTCTACTTTTCCCCCCCTTTTTAACCTCATCAGATGTCACAAATATTTGATTTGAAATGCATTTTCCTTGGGATGTCATCGATGTCAGTGGCGTTATTGTACTGAGAATGGTCTATAACCCAGTGAATCAGTGTTAACACGTCCCTTTTGAGTCGTGGACAAATTGTAGTACAGGGCAACAGATGGGGTATATTTAATAATCATGCATTTTCAATGGGACCTGTAGAAGGGGGTGCCGGTACACCGGCAGGTGTGCGTGATAAAATGGCCAAGAAATGTACGCATAAGACAAGTGCAAGTACCTAATAAATTGTTTCCTGTAGGTTTTTATGCCGTGACAAATGTTATACTTCGTGCTGTAATGTTAGGAGTGTTTCCTTTTAACAATATCAGCTTTTTGTCTTCTGCACTGTTGTGCTGTTATTGTTCCTGTCCAAAGAACATCATCATAAACCTCATATCCTCGTATGCAATACAGTGCCCCAAACAACTCTGCTCAGCATTGCCATATGCCTAATCGCTATCCTTTCTGGGCTTTAAACGCTGACTATTTGATTGGGGAATTGGCCAGATCTGCAGGCTCAAGGGCCATTACAGTAGAGCTGCTCAGTATCTGAAGAAAGCCGCGTGGCTATATGGTTATTATACACCCATCGTTAACGTCCGCAGGTTCTATTACGAGTGGGAGGAAATAGCTCTTGTGGAGCATTATACTTATGTAAAACTTCCTTCCTTTGGGTTGTGTATAAGGAAATCTAACACACTGATTCGTGGGGTTGATGTTAGGAGTAGAATTTACAATGGGATTCTGTAGGGCGAGGCTAAAAAGCGACCCGACGCTGCTACGTGCCAGATGATAAGCAGCTGCTCAATGGTGCTTTATCATACAGCGTGCACTTGTGTGCCACTCCGCATCGAAGGATTGATCACTAATGTGTGGCACAGCCCTCTAGCTTTCTTTATACTTCAGGACATTGTTGTGATTTATAGGTTGGGCCCACTCCCCCACGCCCATTTTTCGTATAATGTATCTCACTTTCTTTATTCCTGTTTCTCTTTCTGGCTCTCTCTGTCTGTCTCTCTCGTCAGAAATGCCCACTGGTGAAGTACAGGGTGATTAGTGATTGCTTTACAAGTCTGACAGGCATACTTATTAGGCCAATGGTCTCTCCAACCCTCTCCAAATCAAACTGGATATAACACACAACAGTGCTGTCTTATATTAACGGTTATAATTCAAAATAACAGATTGATATGTGGTGCGCAAATAATTTCTGAAAGCTATGAAATATATTTATTATTTACAAGTGTGAATTATATGGTCAGACCCAGAAGGTGTGAAGCGTGTATACAGAACAAGACGATGCACTAACCTTAAGCTGTGTCTTTGTTTTCACAGGGATCATTTCATAGACAAATATTACACTAAGTCTAATCTTATTTTCGTCCCAAACGATGAGTCAAGGCTTAAGGAAAAATGTAAATGAGATAAAAATGACAACAGTGGCATTTGTTGATACCACAGCTTTGTTCAATTCCCTATTCTGAAATTCTCTAATTGGTCTAAAGGTGATGAATAATTCACTATAGCAAAAGCTTTTTTATAAAGAGATGTTTATTTGGGATTTATGGATGGGAAGTGTCCAGTATCAGCCCTTTATAACAGTTAGTAAGTGTTCTGTTATGAGAGACTTCTCAGGATGGAGTTCATCCACTTTCAGGTTTTTCAGTTACATGCCAAGCTGCATTTTCTTTTTCTTTTTCCATCTCATTAACCCTGGTCTGGTACCATGGGGTCTGTGTGACCCCCAGCCCTCTTTGAACCATGTTTTTTTTTTGTTGGAAACTATCGCAATCGGTGACCTTGCCTGCTACGGATTTTCTCGTAAGGCCTTCCTAAGTATGTGACACATGTTCGATAGTTTCAAAGTCTTTCCGCTTATTTTTTATTTAGCTTTATTTTCGCTCCACCATAGTACCTTCAATGTGATGGGTACCATGGGGCCAATTTGACCCCAAGCGAAAATAAACCTAAATGAAAAATAAGCGGAAAGACGGGTATGTGTGGTCACAGAAGCCAAAAACTTTCAGAAGATTCCTGATGTGAAATATCGTCAGACAGAAACCAGGGCCAAAAAATTGAAAATGTGAAAACCGGTTACACAAGCAATGCTGAATTTTTGTACCAAAAATCATCCCCCCCAGAGGCACCCACAGCAGCCGCAAGCACCACACAGCGTCATCCAGGACAACGCAAGAGATGCTGTATTT
>JAQLOM010000006.1:14319550-14331633 GCA_030068315.1 Chrysichthys thysi
AAATCATCTGTTTATTTCATTTAGGTTTATTTTTCTATAATTAAGGTTATTTTAATTTTATTCTATGTTTTATTGCCCCAAACAAACCTATAATACGTGTTAAAAACATGTTTTGAGGCTGAAACACGTTCATTGGGTTTACATTCATTTCAATGGGTAAAATTTATTCGGATCACGAACAGAACAAATGAAGTTCTTGAGTCGAGGGTCCACTGTATTTATGCATGATCAGCGTTTTAAAGGTTAGTTATGAACAAACCATGTGTTTTTCCATCGTTGACCCATCTCTGACAGAATTAATTTCTCCAAATTAGAGGTTATGCATTCTCCAAAAACATGTTTCACATGAATAACTGCCATTAACATTTATTTTTAGGTCAGTTTACAGTAATTGGCCTGGCTTGTTCTTTTCTCAGTGCAGAGAAACAGGTGAAATGTTCTAATGTAATCACCCATACTACACGTGTTGGATAGATGGAGAATGTTGGCATGTTCCTACATATTAAACTGTGGTTTTCCAGCTTCCTCATGTCATCTCAAGGAGTTTTCCCCCTCGCCCCTGTGACCTCTGGCTTGCTCATTAGGAACCTAAATCTACATCCTGATTTCCGTGAAGCTGCTTTGTAATGATGTCTTTTGTGGAAAGTGGTGCTCAGAATTCAGAGATTTCATATCTTGCAGGGCACTTCGGAGTGTGTGTCCTGTTCCCCGTGCCTCACGTCTGTCTCTTTCTCGCTCTCTCTTACAGGATGCCTTTTTTTACTCCTTGGTGTATGACCCAACACAGAAGACCCTGCTGGCAGACAAAGGGGAGATCCGTGTGGGCCCCCGCTTTCAGGCTGATGTCCCTGATATGCTCCAAGAAGGTGATCAGAATGCACTCTCACACACTGACAAGTCCATGTTGCGATTTTTGTCATCGTGTAGTTTTTTGCTTGTTTTGAAGATGAAAGCCTTTGTTACGCCTATAGTACACTACAGTACAGTGAAATTATGTTCTTCGCATATCTCACCTTGTCCTGACATCGAGGTCAGAGAGCATGGCAGGTGTGATGGAGCACCCCTAGAGGAGCAGAGAGGGTTAAGGGCTTTGATCAAGGGCAGCTCGGTGGCCCTGGATCTTCTGATCGCTAGCCTAGTAGACCACTGAGCCAACACTTTCTTCAGTATCTGTGCCCCTACCATTTATACCGACGTCTCAAAAGTAAATAGACACCATCATTTTTGAAAAACTTATTTCTAGAAACTTCCTTCTAGCTGCTCTGCCATAGTATCCAAGTTGATGGAGATCCCTCAAAGAAGTACTCCGACTCACTTGGAATCGCTCTGCAACATCGGCGGCTTTGTGATGGGGATTTTTTTTTTTTCAACAATCCGCTCGACAGTCCGAAGACACCTGTCAGAGGGTCCAGGTTGACCGGAGCGGGATGCTGTTGATTCCTTTCCTTTGTCTTTGAATTGTACAATCGCTCTGTTGACTGCGTACAAGAGGAATCCCAAGGTTTTGTGTAATTATACCCTGTGTGCAAGTCTACCCTCAGACTGACCCACAGTACGCCCTCTTTGAAACCAAGAACTCTTTTGCTTCTGGTGTTTGCGGCATAGCTAGTTGCTCTAAACAATTTATCTACTGTAATCTGAAATGGAGAATAATAATATCTTAGCAAGTTTGAAGCACCAGGTGGTGTCTGCATAGATAAAACGTAATGAGGGGTGAATATTTTACGTTGAGATGCCAGTGTATTTTCTAAATAAATAAATAAATGAATGAATGAAGGAGAACTTTTCAGGCTACTTTCAGCCTGAGTTGTAACCATCAGAGTCTGTAAGATTGAGTGAGGTGGGGTAGTAGGACTTTTCTTTTGACCGGGAGAAGTTGAGTATGGTGCTTAGTATTTGGAGAGTATCAGGTTGATTAGTGACTGCTGGTGCATCACAAAAGGAACAGGGTAGATTACTCAATCAGCAGTTACAATCGGTCAAGTGTGAAATTGCTCTTCTGTCAGTCTGTTTGACTTCACTTCGCCAGTTGCACTGTTTCCCTGGTTGTATCCCTAGTTGCAAAGTTCCTAAAGCCTCCTTCTTGTTCTCTCGGTACATTTGCATACAAATGAACAGTGTCTTGGACGTCTGTGGAAAACTATTTTAAAGGCCAAATGTGTCGTACAGGTCATTCCTTCTGGAAGAAACCCAAAGACATTTATTAAACTAAACTTTTATTAAAAAAAATTTTTCACATTCATTTGGTTTATGGTATTTAACTAAGTGCATGGCAAGTAAGTGCCTTTAAAATGCCCTATGCAATGTAACAAACGATACCATGGAGTAATCTGTGCTTCTTACGTCTAATGTTTTCAGTTTTATATTGACTATTGTATTATTATTATTATTATAGGAAACTGGTTGAACCCTTGATGTAAGTGGTTAAAGACTGGCCTGTGTTATGTTGTGTGATAATGTGTATGTCAGAAAAGATCAAAACACCCACAGAAGCCCTTACCAAGGCAGAAAACCTCACCCAGCACACTGATTATTGCTGATCTGTGTTCTGTTAATATTGCGAAGGCCATTATTTTATTGCTAGAAGAATATGACCCGCTTGTATTTGACACACTGCATTTACCCAAATTGCATTTCTGACTCCAGAACCACGGCTCTATTATTCACTTGTTCTGATGACTGTTAGAGTGTGAAGCTCTTGGGATGCCGGGAGATGGGCTGCTGTTGTGGATAATAGATTGTGGCAGTGAAAGCAATGGACCCATTTTTTGTTGGTCAGTTTGGGCATTGCTTGTGGATTGCAGAGCTGTAGTGGTGCTCAGTGGCCATTAGTTTCCTGAGGCTGACCATGGGTTTGTATACTTCAATGCAGGGATTCTTAACCTTTTTTCAGTCACGGACCTCTTTAAGAATGTGATGTAGGCTATGGACCCCCCAGCAATATTCACATAAACACAACTTTGCATGCAATGAATATAACGTACTTTATTTATCGAGATTTGATTGTCTCCATAAATAAATGAATGAATTAATGATATTGGGCTGAAATCAATCAAAAAAAATTTTTTTCCTCATGAATCGACACTCAGTACCCCATAATGACAGCACAGACACGGAATGATTGAATTCTTTCCATATTTATTAAAAAAGAAAAACTGAAATATCACGTGGATGTAAGTATTCAGACCTTTGTTGTGACACTGACATATTTAACTCAGGTGCCGTCCATTTCTCTTGATCATCTTTGAGATGGTTTTACCACCTTGATTGGAGTCCAGCTGTGTTCAGTGAAACTGATTTGAACATGATTTGGAAAGGCACGCACCTATTTATAAAAGGCCTCACAGGTCCATAGCCTATATCACATTCTTAAAGGGGTCCGTGACTGGAAAAAAGGTTGAGAATCCCTGCATTAAAGTATACAAACCCATGGTCAGCCTCAAGAAATTATTATTAAACTTTAAAGTAAACAAAAAACAAACACACATATATTAACCGCACTGGTAACGCCAGTAAGGACCACTTATAGTAATAATGAAATACAGTCCTCTTGTGCAAATTAAAACAGACCTAATACTACTGCATTTTCTACTAACATTACTACTACTAGTACTACATCTACGCTCTTATCTACTTTATTTCACTGGGAAGGTTGTTCTTGACATCCAGTCTATTTCGACTTTTCATTTTCATAAAAAACAAATGCTGAAAACCCTGATCCACAAAGGCGTGTAGTAGCAAAGGGAAATGGAGTGTATGGCGATGCTCTTTTTCCTGTGTGATGTTTTTTTTTTTTTGCGCGTTATTTTTCTCATGACTGTGTAACTCACGCATTAGGATCAGGTGAGATAAATACTCGCGAGAGGCGTAACCTCCGAGTAAAAAAATCACGCGAGAGAGTTCACCTAAGAAAAATCAACAGTACCAGGCTGTATAGTGACTGTAAATGTTGATTTTTATCTCCAGAAACCCATCCATGAACTCCCTAGGGGTCCAAGAACCCCTGCTTAAATGAAAGTGTCCAAAAGGCCGGAAGTGAAGGCAAATATAAACCTTAAATAAGATTATTTAAATATTGTAGGAGTAGTGACCATACCAAAGATTATGTATAGCTTCTCCTTAAAGGAAATTGAAGATCTCGTTCACATTTTTATCGCCTATAGCGAGGCCTTTGTTTAACAAGTCTCTCGGAGTTAAACTAAGACTGAGAATCTATCAAACACACTGACTGTGTGAACTTTGATTAATAACTCACGGCACCAAACAAATGAAACCTTTTCCTCCACTGGATTTTCTCCAGAAGAGTTTGGGATGAAACTGAGTAAATATTTGGTCATTGAAAGCTCTTTGGGATATTTTACAAAAGCCTATATAGCTAACGATTAGTTATCATTAGATCCCTGATGATTTGTGGAATTTGTGCTTACCTGAAACCGTCATCTTTCGACCAGGTGAAGCAGATGACAGGGACCAGTCCAAGCTGGAGGTGAAGATGTGGGACCCAGAATGTCCGCTGACCAACAAGCAGATAGACCAGTTCCTAGTTGTGGCTCGGTATGCATTCCGGTTGTATGAAGTATGAAAATAAATCCTTTTGCTTAAAGAATTAACACTAATAACCGCTGGTTGTATTGTATGCCAAACAACTATAGTTAAATGTGTTAATTTAAAACAATTGTAACATACAATCATAGTAAATCTGTCCATGTCATTATTCTGCCTCCCTTCAAAGGAAGTTTCAAGGTTAATTATAAAGCTCTGTGCCCTGACGTAGAATGGTATGTTTATAAACCGAGATGCTAGTGATTATAATAATGACTGTAATTATATTGTCTCTGATTTGGTGTAATAACTGGAGGGTTCCCCACATGATAGTAGTGCTGTTATTTTTTTTTGCTCAGGGCGGTGGGTACCTTTGCTCGAGCTCTGGACTGCAGCAGCTCCGTCAGGCAGCCCAGTTTACACATGAGCGCTGCAGCTGCATCGCGGGACATCACACTGGTATCATCCTTAACATCTCTTAGTTTTACTTCTCTCCAGCTCTCTTTTTTGCCTCATTAATATTCCTTTCATGTGCGTCTCTTTTTCTTTTCCGCGTGCAGTTCCATGCCATGGACACTCTGCACCGGCATGGCTATGACCTTTCAAGTGCCCTGAGTGTTCTGGTGCCACAAGGAGGCCCTGTGCTCTGCAGGGATGAGATGGAAGAGTGGAGCTCTTCAGAGGCCAACCTGTTTGAGGAAGCGCTGGAGAAATACGGCAAGGATTTCAACGACATTCGGCAAGACTTTGTGAGTCCAAAGCATAAACGTGACCATGTATAGGAAAGCAATATGACGCTTGAAAGAGCAAGTAAAGGCCAGGGATCCCGTATAACTGTAAAATAAATTTCAGCAACCCCCCCACCCCCTTGTGGATTTATTTCATGAACATTATTTAGATTGTTCAATAAAATGAGGGAGATTCGAAAAATAATGGCAGTTTTTAAATTGCCTGAGAACCCGGAGAGCAAAATACAAAGCATGGAGCGGAGACATCCATCTTCTTCTTGAGCGAAGAATAAATTCAAAAGTCAGTCCTCCCCCCAAGAAAATCATGCTAATGTTGTTTTCGGGCCTGAAGGTTCCTATTCTGGTGCATTTCCAAGCGTATGGGCAAACGGTGAACAGTGCAAATTACTGTACATCGCTGCGAAAATGAACTTAAACCTGCAAATCAGACCAAAAGAAGAGGAATGCTGTCCAAAACAGTCTTGCTTCCACATTCTCCTTACAGCCCGGATTTGGTGCCGAGCAATTATCAGATCTTCGGTCCACTGAAGGAGGCACTGCGTGGTCCCAGATTCATCTCTGATGATAAAGTAAAGGAAGCGGGGCTCACCTGGCTTCGGGAGCAGCCGAAAAACTACTACTCTGCGGGATTCCAGAAGCTCGATGAGCGATACGACAAATCTGTCGTCTTGCATGGGGACTGTGGAAAAGTGATATGTTCAATTTCTCATAGTTACTTCTATTAAAGCCCTTAAATGTATTTTGCTTTTACTTTCTAATTCTCGCTCGTATATTTTAAAGCCATCGAGGTTTCTCTTTCTGAATTTTTCTACTGAAGGTTTGATTTGACTTTGGTGCTTGGACCTCTAAATATAATGACTTTGATAATGTGGTATGTGAATTCCACCAATGTAATGAGATCTAAAGATTCACAGGCCCCCCCCCCAAGCTATGCTCCACAGACCCCTGGGGGTCCCCGTAAACCCTCTTCAGAACCATTGTGATGGAGAATAGAGGAGTGAGGTGAACATGAAGTAATTGTGGGATTTAACGATGGTTCACTTTGTTTCTCTGTGGAGTTGGTGCTGTAAGTGGACCAGGCTTAAACTTTTAGAATCAGGTTAATACAGATGGTAGACCTGGAGTGCACTCTCAAGTCTCAGGGTCTGGTGTGAGTGGCTTTGTCAGGCTATGATCAGGATGGACAGTAGTCTTTAGCTCTCTGGGAAATTACTTTCTTTCCACTGGAGACTTGGCATCTGAAGAGAGAGCTGCCCTTGACTTGACCTGCACTTGGAGAAGCAAGGCACCAGATGATTACTCGAGTGTAAATGGTTATTCAGACTTCATGGTTCAATAGCTGAAATAGAATCATGAGCACTTTTCACAAGAATAATCCCACTGAGGTGATATTGCCACAAAACTCCACTGTTGGTCTTTGGGGAGATATGCATGAGATGATCTTTGGATGCTGTATGGTTGGTCTTTATATTGTTGAATCTTTTTTTTTTTCTTGGATATCCCTGGATAAATATCAGTAGAGAGTGCTATAAGTGAGCCTGTGCCAATAATCAGGCAAGCAATATACAGTGATGCCCAAGATGCATGGTATTGTTTTTGGCATATTTGGAGGCAGCATGACTTATCTCTATGAAAACGGTTCTGTTTATAAAATAAGAGTTGAGCATAATGGCGGGCAGATGGCCCTCTGTTCCAATCAAGGAATCTTAACCTTTAATTTAAAAAAACAAAACACTTTGCTAAGTAAATCTAACCGTATAACATGTATTTAAGATGTGAAAATGCAATGTCTGTACATGCCTAGCCACACTAGACCTATATTTGTGGCTACACTGCAGGGATGTTATTTTGAAGCTGTAGGAGTTTTGTCCCTAATCAAGCCTCCAGGCTGATGAGGGCTCTACTCTCAACATGTGCTCTGCCACATCAGGAATGCTCCATCTAGAGTTGGAGACACAGTCCACACGGTGACTGATGTAAGGGGAGAATTTTCCAGGCTTTCATGTCGTTAAAGATGCTGCATTAACGTCTAGCTCGTGAGCGGGCAGGTGAGAGTTTGTCTTGTGGGCCCTGACAGATCGGCGTAGTAAAGGGAGGTGCGGTTTCCCAGAGACGCAAAAATGAAAGGAAAAAAGAACGGAAAAGCCACATACACCCTTCATCACCCTGTGTGCTGTTTGTAGTGTCATTTTATTGGCTTTTGAATTAAATGCCGGCGGTAAGGATGTATATTAGAATACATTGAAGTGTTTTAGGTTTTTTTTTTTTTTTTTTTAGCATTCATCCTCCGGGCATCTGCCAAAGGCAGGTGCTCATGAATAAATATGTGCATCTGCATGCAAAGCCAGGCATTCCATTTCTCAGAATAATCAGAAATGTAAAGGTATTCTTAGGTTGTTCCAGTCTGTCGATTTGCCTGGCTAAAGTAAGAGCAGGCATACAGTTCACCAGCGACAAAGAAAGACTCCAGTGGGGTGTGTGTGTGTGTGTGTACATGTATGTGTGTGTACATGTACGTACGTGTGTGTGTGTATGTGCGTGTTATGATCTAGGGCAGGGGTCTCCAACCTTTTCGGCACTGAGAGCTACTTTTAGAAAATAAAAGTCACCGCGAGAAATTTAGCACAAAAAATAAAAATGTACTACAAATATACTACATAAAATTACAGTACATTTTTAATACATTAAAATATATTTCTTTTTTACCAGGGTCACAAGATTGCAGTGCCGTCCCCGACAAAATAAAGGGCACTGCTGGAAAGAGCTTGAAAAGTGCTTTAAAATAAGACCAAATTGATGTTCATAGGTTAAACATTGAGGAAGATAAAGTGCATGGCCGACAGGTGGCGCCAAGACACTGTTTACACCAGGGGTTCTTAAAGTATGGGTCGCGACCCAAAACTGGGTCGTGAGGGCATAACAAAAAAAAAAAAAAATTTCTTAGAGAACAAACATCCCCTGCCCGCCACATTTTTACGGCAAACCCTGAATTTGGGTCGCACCCAAAAAAGTTAACAAACCACTGGTTTACACCGAACCCGGTCTAGCTTACTGCTGGAGTCACCGGACACCGCATTTTGCAGGAGGTTAAACTATATGTGCGCGTCATTAGAATTTCTTAATATTTGGTATACTTCTTCTCAGATATCTATTTTAACAGTCTATAAGGGTTTCAAGAGAGTCCGTAGCCTCTTTCAACAAAATGATGCCCTCCGTTTACGAGCCCCGTTTTCAACACGCTCCGGTAAGCCTTAGGGAAAACCGATTCCTGAAATTCGACACCGGGGTGATCCTATTGGGTGTCCTTGACCACGTCATCAACAAAAATACCAGAAACCAGAAACCCAGCCAATCGGAGTGGTTTTACTGGAGGGTGTGATTGCGCAACCAGGAAGTACGAAACGGGCAAACTAGTCGTGCAGATTAGCATACATACGCACATTACTTTGTGTTTTATGACAATCTCTGTTTAAAACGAAGTATTTGTTCACCCTTTGGCGAGCTACTCAGAAGGGGGCGGCGAGTGACTGGTAGCTCGCGAGCGATGTGTTGGAGACCCCTGATCTAGGGAATAATGGAGGTAACCTATACTGAACCGGCACTAATTGACGAAAAGGATGACCTCGGATACAAGAACTGAGAGTAATTCAAGTTTACCCAGTACACACATGAAGGGAAATATGTTACACAGATATTGATTGTAGAGTAGGGAAAAGGAAAAAGGGAAAAAAAAAAAGACAACAACTCTTAGCACAGAGCGACAGCTAAGGAAAACAGAAACCTGCCACTCCTGAACCTGAGTTCGCAATAATACAGGCAACGCGCATTCTCGTTACTCTACAGCCAAATTGGGTCAAACTCAACTCAAATCCAACTGCCGGCGTCCGCTTCTTCCTCATAGTGCTTTTTAAACAGGAAACCCCGGCTGATGAGGACAGGCACGTGGTCTTAATCATGTCAATGAGTAGTGTAACGCAGCACCTGTGCCCAATAAAAGCGAGAGAACAGACCAAAAGGGGAAGACACTCAAAAAAACAAAAAAAACAAAACATACCCCTTTACGTGCATCTGCGGCACATAACAGGGCGTGTGTGTACGTGTACATGTGTGCGTGTGAATGCGTGTGCACACATCCCTACCACAGTAGTCCTCATGTCATTTTCTTCCTCTTTCCTTCTTTGTTTCAGCTCCCCTGGAAGTCCCTGACTAGCATTATTGAGTATTACTACATGTGGAAAACTACAGACAGATATGTGCAGCAGGTAAGCAAAAAGCAATGAAAGAGAATGACATTACTTTTGAAATGCTGACATGGTGCTAAATGCTTCATTTGTCGATTCAGAAGCGACTGAAGGCAGCTGAAGCGGAGAGCAAATTGAAGCAAGTCTATATCCCCACGTAGTGAGTTCAACATCCTCCTTGCCTTTCAGTTCCCGTTTGCTTTATTCTCCTCATTACAGCGTGAATTTTTGGTTTTTTTTTTATTCTGCAGTAATAAGCCAAATCCTAATCAGATCTCTGTCAGCAATGGCAAGATGACCACCATGAATGGCGCAGCAGGACCGGGCGCGTATCATGCAGCCAGTGGCGCAGCCAGCCGTGCATGTGAAAGCTGTTTTGGTGAATACTTTGACTTTTTTCTCTTAATTGCAATAAATCGAGTTCCCACAGTTCACTTAACAGACCCCATGCACTATATAACTGAAAATTCTTGTTCTTCAATCAATTAAGAGACCTACACACGTTTCCTAATCGAATTGACCTGACTGGTGGAGTGCAATCCCAGATGATCCTCAAGGATCTGAACAATCAATAGTGACCATTAGTGATAAATCCCCAATAGAAGAATAAATGTGTTTTGTGCTTGTTTCAGCATGTAGTTTAATAGCCCTGGGATAGTGGGAATAGCTCTGTAGAAGATGTTCAGATGTTTCTAAGAGCAGCTCTTCACACCTTACAGGTTCATCTGTCTGTGGGTGGGTTTAGTGTAGTCATTCCCCCCGTTAGGTTTTCACATGCCTGCAATCTAACAATACTATTTCTTATAAATTCTTCAGAAATTTCTTATAATATTTGGTCGTTGTGTAGGAATTGAAATTGGTTTGTAGTTGGAAATGACTATTCTTGTACTACAGTCTTCAAGGATCTTCTTTTATCCATCCATTCATCCATTATCTGAACTGCTACATCCATTATCCGTATCCATCAAGGGTCATGGGCGAGACGCGGGGTACACCCTGGGCAGGTCCCTAGTCTATCACAGGGCTAGGATGTCCTTGAAAAAAATTTATTTCCAGTGTGAGACTGTGGTGATGGTCTCGTTTGCCTCCCTAGCCATGCAGTCTCCACAATGGTACTCGTGGGGTCCCCCGAACATGCAGTGCCGCCTCTGTGTCTCCTGCTGGATGTACTGGAAAAAGTATGGTGGATTGAAGATGCCAAGCCGAGCTGAGGGAACAGAGGAGAAGACACCTCCAAGCCCTGCTGCAAATGTAAGCACTTGCTATAGTCCAGAATTGGGGTGTGAGGGTTGTAGGGGGTCAGTAATAAATGATAGAGGTGGCCTGATGATCTCTGAGAAGACTTATTTGGGTAGCCACAGGACCGAAAAGTGCTTCTATACCTGATCAGACATACTAAAGTTCATCAGGTTTGGAAAACAGTGCAAATATTTGGTTCTCTATTTGAATTTAAAAGCTTGAATTTAAAAGCCATTTGCATACAGCCATGTGCTATGGTTATTACAGTGGAACCTTGGATTGCGAGTAACTTGGTCTGCGAGTGTTTCGCAAGACGCGCAAAAACTTTTAATAAATTTTTGACTTGGTTAACGAGGGAGGTTTTGCAATACGAGTAGTATTCGTCTGCTGAGCCACACGTCATCACAACTTCTCTCTCTCACTCACTGCAGGATTGTGGCTTCCGCCCTAGCTTATACTGTTAGTGTGTGTGCCACTCATCTGTTTAATGACAACGCAATGTCAGATTTCCACGAAATCCTCAAACGGAGACAAAAGCAGGCATCATTGGATAGTTTCCTTGAAAAGTCGCGTGAAAAGAAAAAGATCCCAGTGAGCCGACAGACTGCAGTGATTCCGTGAGTTGAAGTGAAAGTAGCACACAATAATCCTCCAGCTCTCTAATCTCTCCTGCTCTCTGTCATGGATCTGCCCATGTGGAGCGCGCGTGCAACACACCCGTTTCGGGCACTCCCAATAGCGGTGCATGCTGGGGGATTCACGCCATGCTCGCACGTCATGTGGGTTACTACAGGTGTTCTGCATTAGGACTAATTATATAGACTATAAATAGACTGAGTCATGAACGCTAAGTTTGTGAAGCATTACCGTATTTTCCGGACTATAAGCCGCTACTTTTTTCCCATGCTTTGAACCCTGCAGCTTATATACCGATGCGGCTTTTCTATGGACTTTTTCCCCCACAAGCAACCACCAATAAATAGATGTATATTAATGTGTAAATACTACCTACACATCCACTCCATCTAACAGTACCACTACACAGTGTGGTAAAGCCAAGCTCTCTCCATTACTAGATAATCACAATAAAATAAATGATAACCAGCTTTAGAGACCATTTTCATTACTGTTGGGCAACAGAGAAAAAAAAGAGTTCATAAGTGAACTCTGCCTGGTTCAACCTCATGGAAGAACAGACTCATACACTGATCACCCATACCCTTATGAGGTTGAACCGGCTGCATGCCCCCCGAGTGAATGAACAGCTTGAGGACGGTGGATTCAAAAAACATTCTGCAAAACACTTCCAAAT
>JAQLOM010000006.1:14348667-14364163 GCA_030068315.1 Chrysichthys thysi
TCACACCTAGGGCCAATTTAGAGTCGCCAATTAGCCTAATCCCCAATGTGCATGTCTTTGGACTGTGGGAGGAAACCAGAGTACCTGGGGGAAACCCACGCGAACACGGGGAGAACATGCAAACTCCACACAGAAAGGCACCTGCGCCAACCCGGGGCTCGAACCCAGGACCTTCTAGCTGTGAGGCGACAGTGCTAACCACTCAGCCTCCGTGCCGCCCTACATTAACAATGTATAGCGTGTATTTCTGATTACTTTAACGTTATCTTCATTGAAACAAACTGTGTTTTTCTTTAAAAAATAAGGACATTTCGAAGTGACCCCAAACTTTTTAACGGTAGTGTATATGTATGTAAATCAGTTAAATACATTCATGCATTCATTCGTATTCCATGCGACTTTATCCTGTCAGGGTCGTGTGTGTGTTGGTGTGTGTGGGGGGGATCCCAGCTGACTTCGGGCATGAGAGAGGCGGGGTTACACCCTGGGCGGGTCGCCAATCCACCGCAGGGCGACACACAAAGACAGACATCCATTCCCATTCACACCTATGAACAATTTAAAGTCGCCAATTAGCCTAATCCCCTCTGTGCATGTCTTTGGACTGTGGGAGGAAACTGGAGTACCTGGAGGAAACCCAGACAGACATGGGGAGAACATGCAAACTCCACACAGAAAGGTCCCTGTCAGCCACAGGGTTCGAACCTGGCCTTGCTGCTGTGAGGCGACAGTGCTAACCACACCACCGGGCTCAATTGGCCTAATCCAAACCTCCTTAACTGAAAAACAAGTAATCCTGTAATTAACCATAACTCAACACCTTCCTTCATTCTAATTTGTACTTTTTCATTTGCTCTGGTCACTGATCCGAGTAAAAAACCATACGCAGTTCATGAAGGGAGACAGGTATTGTATTCATCCGGATGGATTTTTCGAAAATATTCGACTCCTCCACGTTTTCACTCTGAGAAAACGAGCAGACTGACATATTAAGGATCCCAGGATTCCGACCAGAAACAGCAGGAAGACAGAATCAGTTTGGTTTCTTCCTCTGCCTTTTTCTTAAACATCCTTTTTTCTTTTTTTTCTGGAATCTTTCAAGAAATTCCATTAAAGCCCTATCGAGTTTTGTTTTTACATCCATGACAGGATCCATGAGTACTGATAATATACAGCCAGCATGTTTGAGGTCAAGTAACATTTTTTAAGAGATGTTCAGGACAAAATCAAAATGAGGGAAGTTAGGAAAGGGAAGAAAAAAAGGAGGAAGAAGGAGGAAGAGGAAGCAAAATGAGTAAGCAACACACACACACACACACACACACACACACACACACACACACACGGACACACACATCGGGGAGGAGGTGGAGTGAATCGACAGGATCAGATTTCTGCGGTAATGGTTGGGCGGGTCGGTGGTTAAAATGTGCTCACAAACACATTCCAGAGCTGAGGCACAGCGCATCTGGTGTGCAAGTGCAGACAGGAGCAGAGCCAACCGTTTCCTCTGAGCATCTCTCTCACTCTCTGTTTAACAGCATGCTGGGACCTGGAGGCTTGCTGTAGGGCTTTGAGGTAGCATCTGTGCTCTGTAGAGACTTGATCGTATTAAATCTTTGCCTGGGATCTGAGGCCAAAGGTTTTGCTCTGGTGGTTTCTTGCCCTCGTCTCCTAAACTTTTCACCGGTGATCTGATTCTGCCTTTCCTCTGTCTGTTTTTATGTTTCCTGATGTCGTGGCGAATTCATCTCAGGGTCACTTGTCCACTTTTGCACCTTTTTCATACCCAGACATTAGAGGTCCTATTGCTGAGTCACAGTTAAACGTGCAGAAAGGTCCAGTCAACACCAACCATGTTCTGCCTCAAAGTGCCCGTCATGGCAGCTCACATACACGGGTCCTCAGCTGTCATCAGTTCCTCAGGCACTAATCTTGTTCTTTTAGTGACAGACCAAAGAAACCGAAGAACCTGTTATTTTATTGTCTTAAGCATATCGCTTTAGGTCTAAAGCATCTTTGCGTGGGCGAGTTGCTCCCCCAAAGTCACCTTGTATTAAAGAGAATTAGACCACCTTGTTTCAATCTGAATACTGTTGTGCGCTGTCTAACTCACAGCAGAACTGCTGGAAACGCACCACAATCTTTTCCTTTCTTTGTTGCTTTGGCTAAATCTCTTACAGCTGCTGAGCTGATTGGTGCCTGAGACATTGTGTTCCCCCTCTTTCCCACTGATTCCTCATTCAGTACAAGTCCGTCTGCCCTTCGGCGTGACTCGGGCTGTCGTTGATTTTAGCGCGTGCTTGCGCATCTGCGATAAAGTGAAATTTCTTACTTCCTTACACTTTAACGATGACTTTTTTAAGGCCTGTCCTTGCCGTTGATGTGCCTGTTAGCGTATCTACGCCTCGTGCCCGAAGGGAGTGGGTGGGGGGGCATCTGGATTCGGTTTGTGGAATGAGCCGTGAATAAATTGGACGATAAACCCTATGGAATGTGCGATCCAAACATTGCAGCGTTGTTAATTAACCTAACGTCAGACGCCCGCAAGGATTGTTGTTTCTCTGTCCTATAGGTTTTAATCAGTAGAGTTCGGCTTCGACGACACGTGAGCTCTCCCTGAAAGTCTTTCATTATGTACGTTTTCCAACGGGATTACCGGTCCAACCCCTAAAGTCTAGCTTATTCTTCAGTTACACATTTTAAAGCATCCGAATTCTTGTGAAATATTCCCGAACGACTGGGAAACTAATCGTAAAAGTGCGTAGGGACAAGAGACACAGGGGAGTCTGGACCCACCACTCGAGAGGGATTTCACGTTCGCCCCGTCGTAGAGTTCCCAAGACGTCTCTGACCAAAATCTGCCTCGGGGAAGTGACACGACGACGTACGTGAAAGTCGAATTTTCGCAGCATTGAATCCATGGTTCACCGAGAGGAATATCGGGATCTGATAGATCACAGAGCCGCAAAGTGAAATGTGAAACCGAGTGGATTTAACCAGCTGTACATTTGACTTCTTCTGTGTGACAGGACTGACATGGTATTATAATCATTGGAAATGTAATCACTACTCCATCACTCATTTTTTTCTTCTCTCTCTCGCTCTCTCTCCAAAGGAAACTACAAAACCCCCAGACTATCCCTAAAGAATGTTTCAGCCTTTCAAAAACTTGAGGGGGGTGGGGGAGGGAGCGACATACAGCCTTTTAATCAAAACTGTGTATTTTCCTGGAAATGTGCAGCCGTTGCTGATTGGATGCACATGGATTCAAATAGAATTAGTTTATAGTCCAGGCTCTGGAAATGACCTCAAAACTGTAGAGAGGATGATAAAATCATATGAGCTCCAAAATGTCAGGAGGGAGTGTAACTGTGTGTACACGACTGCAGGCTCCAGGGATCGGCTTCCCGCACGCAGTCGGAGAGTAGCGTCATCCCTGCGCTGCACTTCTCTCCCAGTGGGGTAGCAAGGAGAGCATTCTCACATGCAGTTCTGTGGCTCTTAATGCTGGGTTTAACATTTCACAGTGATTCAGTCCAGCTGACTGTCATCTTTGCCGGCCCTCATCTCAATCAGCCTCGCAAGCTTCTGTGACCCAGCCTGCTTTGTGCTTATTAAATTGTGATCGCAGACCTGTATTTCCACTCTGGGTCCTGTCCGCACACTCATTCAGCTCACATTTTTTCCGTCCATTAAATGCAGGCTGAGATGAATCGAAACATTTTTAAGTAAGTGCAAGTAAAGGTCCTTGCGCAACTCATTTTACACCATTTCAAAGTTCAGGAAGTGCCAAAACGTACAGGGGTTATATTGCAGAGGCCTGAGGATAATACGCTCCCGTTGTGTGCCATGTCAGATGACGGATGAACCTCGCGGCTCTCTGGATCAAACTGGATAGGGCCAGACAGGGAGCGTGTGAATGGGGTGATGTTTCTAAAAGACTGTGGTATCTGTGGTCACGGCGAGTGGATTCACATTGGCCCTCCCTGAGCTGCGCGCCCCGTAACTCCAGCGGAGGACATGCCGTTCTTGGTCCTCCAAACGCTGGGAGGATGAGTAGCTGCGAGGCTGCGGCCATGACTGGATGTCATTTCTGTTTTTTCTCCCTTTTTCAGGCTGCAATTAGGGCTAATTTTAGACGCTCTGAGTAACAGGCAGAAGGGTGAAATGTCCAGAGTGCACATTTTAAGCTCTGACTAAATGTTGGTCATATACGCAACCGCAGATTTACAGATTTGATTATTTTCCTTCTTCTTTTTGTCTTCTTTTATCCCCCACCCCCCATAAATAGATGGGATATAATTCTTTCCTAAGCTGCGCGCACATACACACATGTTGAACCGAGCAAAGCGTGAGGTTCCGCTGATGACGCCCGCGCGCAATTTATAAATCCTGAGCTTTGTATGGCTCAGCCAGTTTCCTTTCTGAAAGCTGAAATGTGTACCGTGATGCAAGGATTTTGAGTTGCGTGCTCCAAAAGCTACCCTGATGTTACTTAAGTGAAAATAGCCTGGATGAACAATTCACGATTCCCATGGTTGTGGTTTATTTTTATAGGGAAGTGCAGAAAAAAATAGTTCTTGGAAATCGATTTGGAACAGGGGAGGAGGAAAACTAAATGCTAGAAGCAGGGCACTTGGACAGCGTTGTCACTGCATGCTCTAATCCTTTCCTTTGTCACTTCCTTTCACTTAGATGTTTTCATTTGAAGGCGTCCGTTGTGTAACTCCGATACACTCTGGGCAGAGACAAATCATTCGACGGGTATGGTTTCGGCCTAAAGGCAGGGCTGAGAAGTGATTTTGCTTGTTGATTGCCTTGCTTCTTGCACTCTTTTAATATATCTGAAAGAGGGTCAGAAGCCATCCAGTTGACCCCACCCCCTACATCTTCTTTTCATCAACCGAGCTCCATAAACATTGACTTTGGCACGACCTGGAATCTTGGCTTAGAATAGGCAGGAAAAGTTTTTCCCCCCCCCTCCTTTTTCTCTCTCTCTTCTAAACTCCAGGAGAAGATTAAACAAGCATCCTGTATTTGCCTCCTTTTCTGTGACGACAAAGGCCAGAGATTGTGAGAGAAACAGCGGCTAGACGGCGCACAGATGTGTAAACACAGGGCTCATGAGAATGGGTGTGTTGGCGTGTGCCGATATTCCCCCTAGGGAGACTTCCCTCCCTCTGTGCTCTGATCAAGTTCAGGTGTGCACAAGCCTCTGGCTACCTATTAACTTCTCTACAAGAGGACCCGGCACTATATTATAGCTAAAGCTTCCAATACCGAGGCCCTGGAAAGCTCCTCTATGATGGAGTTCGCCTCTTAAATCCTCAAGCACTCTCGACGCATACAATACATCTTCGAACATCTGTGTTCAAAGTCTGCTTCAACACATAAAGGAAATATTGCTCTGATTTTCACTTGCTCTAAGTTGTAATGTCACGTAAAGACGTGACTCATCATAATCGCAACCACGTTTTAAAATCAACACCTTTCTTAACACAGGACCTTGAAGTGTCAAACATGCTCTGAAGTGTTTACGTTCAGGTGGAAGTTTATCCCTTTTCCCTTCTCGAACCCTTCTCGGAGTCATTTGGAACACCCTCGCTCTTTTAAGTCTACTAATTACGTCACGAGACATATTGCGGTGGATGTCAAACATTTTCATTGCATCCAGGTGGAAAGCAGTTGCTGGAATGACCTCCGTCAACTGAATGTATCAAGAAGAGTGTAGGGAGAATAAGGGGCTCTGTTGAGCTGAACCAAACGTTAAGCGAATGTTTATCTCCATAATTACTCACGGCGTGAGAGTTGTACGAGACTTTGTGTACTATTGTTCATCCTACATGCTCTTGCACTTCACAATTTGTAACAGTTCTCATGACGCAATGCTCAGCCTGGAGAAAATGCTATGAAATTTGGGGAAGGAATAAGGATTAGAGTAGGCTTAGATTTACAGTGATGGCAAAGTAAATTAATGCAAGACACATTTCAGGAAAATAGGCCACAACTGGCGCTAAAAAAAAAAAACAAAACCCAAAAAACAGGGCAAAATATTCATCGCATCTAACGCTTGTTCCTAATGTCTTATTTTCTCTATGACAGTAAAGCACAAGACTTTGGTGCATGCAACACTAGGGCCTAGTGCATGAGGGCTCACATTTTTTGCAGCCAAAGGTCCCTTTATCAGTTAAAGAATTTCCACAGACTCCCTCTCTCCAGATTTATTTTATGAACATCGTCCGTTTATAAACTATTCATATGTTACACTTGCTTAAATGTCTGCAATACTTTTTTGTCTTTATTGGTGCCGTAGGGCACTTTATTCCAGATTGTTCCAATGACAGAGCACATTATGTACATGTATATGCTGCTTAGTTATGAATTATTGAAGTATTGATATAAAAATCCACTGAATTCAAGTGACCAATTGTACCAGGTAATAATTTTAAGAACTCAGTAATTAATATAACCCTTTTTAGATTTTGATCGGAGATGAAACCTGCAGGAAAAAGGTTAGTGACCACTGATATATTACCAGGGGTGCAGATAGGCCCGGGAGGGGGGTGTCCCCCTCAGATTCATAGAGACCTCGATCCGTCTCCCCCACTTCAAGGCAGGGCCAGATTATACACCCCCCCCCCCCCCAGCCCCACCCGGCTAACAATATTTTGCGCCCTTGTATATTATTCGATATACCCAAAGGATTGTAGAGGATAAATTATTGCCTTTTATATGTGGGTCTTCCCTACACTGTTGCCACAAAATTGGAAGTGCACAATTGTTTAGAATTTCTTTGTATGCTGTAGCATTACTTCACTTGAACTAATAGACTTAAGCCTGTTCCATCATGACACTACCCATGCAGAAAGCGAGCTCCAGGACACCATGGTTTGCCAAGGTTGGTATGAAAGAAGTTGAGTGTCCTGCACAGAGCCCTGACCTCAATCTCACTGAACACCTTTGGGAAGAACTGGAACACTGACTGTACACCAGGCCTCCTCTCCTGGCATCAATATTCGACTTCGGTAATGCTCTTGGGGTGTAAAGCCTTCCCAGAAGAGTACAGAGGATATTATAACAAAAGTGGGGTGAGCAAAATTCGCAATGACATGCTCAACAAGCACATAGAGTTCCAGTTGATGCCCCCCCCCCCTCCTTTATTATTTTTAGACATGTACCGTAACTCTGTTCCTGACTTATGAAGGTCAACTAGCTTCTCCCTCATTGTGTTTGCGTGTTCTCATATCTTTCACATGTTGATGGATGACTAAGCGAACTTGGCTTCTGTGTCACCTCATATTTGTCCCATGATGTACCATCAGGAAGTCATGGATTACAGCTTTGAAAGTTCCTACACAGACAAATAAACTCAAAAATGTTCAATTTAAAAGGGGGAACATGTTCCAGTTACATTGTGTTCACAATTATTTGCCAGGGGCGCCCATAACTGTGGCGCATGTTTTTGTCAAAAATGATTATTTCTTGATGAGGGATTTGGTTTTATCTGAACAAATTTACTTCTGAGCTGAAGCTACTTCACCAAAGGGTGGATTTTCGTTTTCTATCCCTTTTTACTAATCTTTGCACGGTGTTCCAATAATTGTTGAGGGCACTGGGTGATTGTACGGGTCGTGTGTCCCGATACTTTTGGTCATATCATGTATCTGTCATATAAAATAGAACAAAATCCATCCTCATTCCCCCCTTGCCTTGTTTAAAATTTGCATAAATAGCTCATGAGGTCAGGTTGCATTCATATTTGCCCGTCATTACTAGAAGTTTGCAACCACCGCACATGAGTTTACACATATGCTGCCTAAACCGTGGCCCGCCATTCGGTACAAACCAAATCCATGAAGAGTAGTTACACTCCAAGGAAGTAAATGGACCAACTCCTGTACCGTGGTGTTTCATGAGCACCATATGTCCATACCCATAGTTTAACAACCCTGAATTTCCACTGTGAAACAGCTATAGGCTTATTTGTATGGCTGGCAGAAACCTATAAGGACATGCAGATAGACGGGGAACTGTGTGTTTTACAGCTGCCTTAATGACATTTCCAGACTGAAAAGAAAACAACATAACGTCTGTTCTCTACATCACATTCAGTTGAGATTAATTATTCTCAGTGAAGAGAAAAATCACAGGAAGGCTGCTGGGATGCATGTAACCCAAGCAGAAAAAAATGCCACTATGTTATTTAAGACAACAATCAAGAATTGTTGAAACGGGGCCATGTTGTAAATATCTTCCTGGGTGTGGCAGTGCTCTTTTTTTCCCCAGTATGGATAAATTCCTTGCAACTTAAAGTTGGTGTGCTACCAAAGGCCGAGCTGTCATTTGCAGTGATTTCTGACTGAACTGCTGCTTCATCACTCTTCAGATGGTCATTATGAATATGGGGATGGTAAACTCTTGCCTTTTTGACTTTCCATTCGACATAAAACGATGAGCCATTGGAAATTCCGCTGCTATTCTGGCCACAGATTACATAGTGTTGTTTATAAAGCACCTCCTTAGACACAGTGTCTTAACAAACAAATGACGTTCCTCACATGAAAATAACAGGAAATAATAGATAATAATCCAGAGCGCCGTCCTGGAACATGTGATGAAACAGCACAAACCGCTTTTGTCTTTCTCTTCTGGAATGCATCGTTGCTCTCATTTCTTGCTTGGAGAGCTCTTTCCTGCCCCGTCCTGCCTTTTCCACTTTCAGATGAGCAATAAGAGCCCATATCAGCCCGAGGCTATGGAGCTCATACATGCTCACACACGTAATTTATATCTCCACTTGGATAAATAAAGCATAAGCTTCCTTCGTCCCGCTCAAGGAACCAATCAGCTCCTATCACTCAGGGGACACATGGAGTTCTGGTTTGTGTGAAGGAAAAAGTTTCAATCGTGGCAGGACTATTGGACGTCACAAGGACTGTTGTCGCCAGTTCAGGAAGCGGGGTGAATCCTGACTGAGCACATTTTGTTCCTTTTATGGCACTGAGAGCATTTCACATTGTGCAACTTTTGAAGGTATTCCTGATTGTGCAACTACAGAACCACGCCTTGAAACGCCTTCAGTCACTTGCGCATATACTTTTGAATCATGTACCGGCTCGCTATAGAAAAAGAGATCACTGTTATTTAACATCACTAAACAGAATACTGGCTATTCTCACCACTTTCAAGTTAAGGCAGAGGCAAGGAACCTGGAACCAACTATCACTCATGTGATCCCTTACGAAAGCCAAGCTCCATGGGCTAATTTTCTTGTGGGCTTTTGTTTTTCTCTACCATTTCATTTGCCCTTCACGCTTAGAGCTTTGGGCTGAAATGCCCCTCGTTTCATTCAGATGTAACAGGTACCAAAAATAACGATCAATAAAAATATTAATGTTATTTTTCTCATCTCCTGCCTCAGTGAACTCATAACTCAAAGGGTGGATTTTTTCCTATCCCTTTTTTTACTAATCTTTGCACGGTGTTCCAATAATTGTTGAGGGCACTGGGTGATTCTGAGGATCGGGTGTCCCGATACTTTTGATCATATCCCGTATCTGTCATATGAAATAGAACAAAATCCATCCTCATCCCCCCCTTGCCTCATTTAAAATTTGAATAAATAGCTCATGAGGTCAGGTTGCATTCATATTTGCCCCTCATGACTAGAAGTTTGCAACCACCACACATGGGTTTACACATATGCTGGCTAAACCGTGGCCCGCCATTCGGTACAAACCAAATCCATGAAGAGTAGTTACACTCCAAGGAAGTAAATGGACCAACTCCTGTACCGTGGTGTTTCATGAGCACCATATGTCCATACCCATAGTTTAACAACCCTGAATTTCCACTGTGAAACAGCTATAGGCTATAGTAAACTCGTAATCCGTTGTGCCACAAACCTCCAGAAGAAGTATCAACTTCCTCTGACTGTCTGGATGTTCAAAATATGGCGATCCGTTAGTTGTAGTTGTGAGCCTTCTTAATATCTATTCTCCAAACAAATTGCATCTCCATGTTCAATTAATCCAAACAATAGCCTCTGTTGTATAAACTGTTTGTCTCTGTGGCTCCATTTATATTTTTTTCCATTACAGTTTTTTTGTGTGTGTGTTGGAATACATTAGAGGACCTTTGAAGATCTAAACTAATATGAGTGGCTGTAATTATAAAGCTTGTAGCCCATCATGGTTTGGCAGACTTCAGTCCTGTAGTTCAGTGGATATAATTTCAATTCGAGGAAATTGTTAGGCATGTATTGTGAATTATTTACATTTTCCAATCACATGATATAAAACACATTGGGTTCTCATTGATGCATGAGTATTTATTATGCTGGAATCCGAACAAGGAAATTGGAATATAAAATAATGATGTGTCTTTGCTTTGGTTGCTGGGTTTTTTTTTATTATTATTATTATTATTATTTAACACAGACCAAAAAAAAAAAAAATTAAAAAATAGACAAGAAAAAGCTTTTTGTCCCCAGTTCATAGACAGGGTTTAGGCTACAAACAGTAACACACACAAAGGGATCTCATAGGGGTGACTGTCTCACTAGCAGCCTGTTATTTCTCAAGGATATTTTAGTTCAAAGGCATATGGGCACCAAAATGTTCCTGATCAAAAACACAAGGAGCGTTTAGAAAGAGAAGAGAAAAACAGAAAAGGGTCCAAGAAGAGTGCAGTTGTGGGGGACCGGAGTGATGTAATATGGATGTGTGGAGAATGCAGCTGGAGAGCATGGGGAGTAACAGGAGCCCAGTGTGTTTACCGCAAACTGCATTTCTTTAGGGATGTACATAACAACACAAATTACTATCAGAACGTAGACCGAGATCTCTAAACAATATTATATTCCTCTGTTAAGATTCGCTCACGCAATGCAGCTGCAAAACCCGGGGTCCATTTTGAGGCTGCAAGTAGCTTTGGAAGTAGAACATTACATTAATTGTTTTATTACTATTCTAAAGCCCGTTATATACAAATTACAAATATGTCATTATTTTTAAGCATGTCGTATTACAAATTCACAAGACAAATTTCAGAAAACCTTAAAGACTCATTAAATGTAGTTCATTTGTGAATGATATTTCATACCGTATTACTGTTGCTTGCTGTGCTGAGATGCCCGGTTAGCATTTTTGGACAAAGTCTCCTTTTGCGGTCCTTTGTAGCAGTCGGAGATAATGCCAGACCTTCCAAGTTTTCTGACACGGAAGGTCATCAGAATGGAAAGTCGTGTAGTTTCTCGGTAACTTGCCAAGCTGAATTTTTTTCACCTATTAATATCACGATGGAGAGAAAAAAAAAAAGACAAACTGGTGATGGAATGACTGTTTATAGTTGTTATAACTGAAGTAATCAAAAGAACTAGCTTATTTCTATAAATGGTTAAAAAGACTGATTTGTCCATCCATCATTTTTACCTCTTATCCTTTAAAGGGTACAGGGAAGCCGAAACCAGTTCCAGGTGATTTTGGGCAAGACGTGGGATACACCCTGGGCAGGTCACCAATCTATCACAGGGCTAGCACAGAGAAGAACAATCTTTCACACCTATGGGCAATTTATGTATTAATGTTATAGGGCTGTGGTATGAACCTGGAGCACTTGGGGGAAACCCATGCAGCAGGCTGGGTGACACAGTGGAAAGCCACCAGTTGGTCGTAAGGTTCAAACCCAGAACCATCTTGCTGTGAGGCAACGGTGCTAACCACTGCGCCGCCGTGACACCCAGCTTGATTTGTCATAATTTAATACAATACCATTAACTGCTGTGGGACAAGATGATTAAAACACGTTAGGACTTGCTGTCAGTGGAAAATAATCAGCCGTAACAGTAATTATTCACATCACATTGCATCACACCACCCTGTTGTTGATTATTTTCCACTGTGAAAAATGATAGCCCCATTAAGTTATGTAAACTTTTTTGTCCTCTTTCACTCCAGTCGCCACGACAAGTTTTGGATCCTGAAAAGTCCCAAGTTTAGAAGTTTTCAACCAATTAATCTCTTGTCTACTTTACTTGTAAAACGTTTTGCGTTAAAAACAAAGGTTATCTTCATGTCGGGTTTACTCGTGGTTTAAATTCACCGGGTGAACTTTCGATTCTAAGTTCAACCAACTTGAACTTTCCTACAGCGTAGAACAGCATGCACCAACAAGTTTTATTCTTTATTTATCCCAATCCCTGCATTGTTTGGGTGATGAAAACACAAATTGTTCATTTTAATACCCAAATAAAGACAGGTTACAGGCTTTTGTGGCCCAGTTGTTGTAACAGAAGAGATCTGGGCTCAGCATGCAGAAATTATAATAACCATTACTTCTCATGATGTTCATTTTGCCCTGCAGTGATTTAATGCCTTGTAGGGATCTTCACAGTTCGCACAAAAAGTAAGCTGTTACTCCGAGAGTATATTGAAACTCTTGGCATATTGTTTTCCATTTCTAAACATTTTAATTAACTTACCATGTTATGAACTCAGTTCTTTGGTCAGCCGTATTTGAGCTCCGTTACAGTTTCTTATGTTATGCAGATGGACTGGTCAACAGTCCTATTTATTTTGCACGCTTTGGCCTGATCCCAAATTCAGACTGAAATGAATTCCTTCTTCACTTGCTTTCTGAGCCTGTCCTGATAGCGTGATCTACAGGACGTCTTTATTTATGCTGCGCCGTTTGGTAGCCGCCCAGACAGATCAGCTATCGCTGAGAAAAACACGTGATTTTAAATTTTTCCCCCCCATACATCAACATTTTTTTTTTTCAAGAAGTTTCATCGCAGTTTCTATCTGATAGGATTTGGAGCTCGCCTGTGACCCGGTGGAATGGTACAGTACATTTGAAAGAGTCCAGATAAGTGTGTTCGAGCCTTCAAAAATGTGTCTAGACTGCACACACACACACATAGGGCTCGGTTCAACTTAACATGATTTCCTAACAAGTGAAACCTGCTTCTGATCGATGACACACACACGCCCGCACACATGTACCCTACTCTAGAAGGTAAATAATCCTTTTCTAACGACACTCCTCATGAAAATACACAACTGCTTTTAGAAATCGAAGCGGCCGAATACGTGCATTTGAACTGTAGGAAGCAGGTCAGTGGGGTGAGGCAGAGAGGGAGCTGCACGGGCCTGAGCAAACACGGGCCTGCTAAAGTTTGTTTTTGCAGAGTCGTTTGCAAGCTGCGTCCAGCCTGATTTAATCTCCAGCTGAACCCTGGGTGGCAGTGTATACAGACCCTTTCTGAGTGCACTACTCAACTCCAGCACTGACTGTTTCCTCATCATCTGGATCACTCGATCCGTACCATATCTATTTCGCCGTTTCATGACAGCCTTGGAGCTGAGAACGGATTTGAAGTGGCTAGTCAGAGCATGAGTCCGAGTCATGTGATATAACTACTCCCATCGTTAGTCATAAGAGGGAAAGGCAGAAAGGTCCATATCGAGCTGTTCCTTTCATGGGATTGACAGTCAGGCTTTAGGAGTGTGTTGAAATTCATCTGCAGAGCTGATCACACTTGCGCACTGTTGGATGACAGATAAATATTTAAACAAGAAACGAGAGGAGGAAAGCTTAAGCCAAGTCTAGGGTAAAGTAAATTTTCCAAATATTTAAGGAGGTCTACAGTGAAAGCATTCTTTTCACTTCAAATAAAAAGGGAGGATCATTTATTTTTGGAATGAGAGGTAAGATTAACGCGCACACACACACACACACACACACACACCAAAAAAAAACAAAAAAAAAACGCAAAACACTGCGAAATATATGTAACATCTGGATTATTCACCCACAACCAGTTAACTTGGGCTTATTTTCACCAATTATGTGAAATTTCTCCTTCTACTAAAGGTCATGTCCACTAGGGGGTGCTCACCGGTTGTTAAAATAGAGTATTATATATAAAACAAACCTTCTGTCATTACCACGCTAAACCGCATGGCAGGCCGTTAATTACGCTTTCATAATGATCATTAAGAGCTCGTTTGAGAAACGTGAACAATGGATATTTCTTTCCAAAAGCTGGCACTAAATACCAGACACACATGCCGATGAAGATAGCGTTGATTAGACAGAAAAAAAAAAAACCCCAGCCCCAGACAATCTCTACATCTTCGTGAACCATTTCATTTTGCTTGCCCGTGGCTGCTTTGTTGCTGCATACCTCTTCATGGTCGCGCTCAGCCATCAGATCAGTATACAAGAGCAGGGACACTTCGGCTTGGGTAAGGTGAGAGCGAGAGGGCAGCCTTAGGGCCTCAACACAAGCTCCATCTCACTGTGGACTTCTCTCACTGGGGCTTCTGTATTTTTGGCCCATCAGCCCCACGATCATTATAACCCCAACAAAGCAGGCGCCCGGCTGTGGAACGTTCCGGAGCCATGTGTTATCTGAGCGCTGGGAGCTGGACGGCCATCCAGGCCTGCCAAATACAGCATGCTGCCTGCCAGCACGGAATCATGGCCTCACCTGAGACAGGAAAAGAGTGAGAGAAAACGAAAGAGAGAGAGAGAAACATCTCATATTTCTCTAATTATTATCACAGACATTAGCAGCTGCCCTCATCAATAGGCTACACCCTTCAGTGATGTGGAATGGTATATTTTGCACTAATCCAATAAGTACACAGGAAATGACATAAAACACAGCACACAGTTTTGGTATGCTTCTGTAATCCAAGATCAAGTTAATGGTAAGATAAGCCCATCTGTCTCAGGAAACTTTGTCTGGTTGTGAGCGGTGGCGAAAGTAAAACTCACTACAACACAGGTAATGACGAGTGCTATACGTTATATAAAACAGCAATGCTGTTTGTCCACCTTGTAAACACGATGCATTTTCAGGGCACCTCACGTACCATGCTCGTGTTTAACGTGTTGAACAGCCGAACAGGCACCATTACATTACATTAGCATCATTTGATAGACACGCTTATCCAGAGCGACTTACATTTATCTCATTTTTGCACAAGTGAGCAATTGGGGTCAAGGGCCTTGTTCAAGGGCCCAGCACTGCAAATGCACTGCAGTGCAAGTATATCTTAACCACTGAGCTACCACTGACTTTTCTTACGCAAATAGCTTTTGTGAAAATGTTTTGAAAATGAGGAAACAGTTAATGAATCTGCACACTTATGATCTCAATGACCCATGTATGACTGTACTAAGGGATATCATGGACACGAAATAAATAAAGCCTGAAGCCTTATATATGTATATATGTAAAAAATACAGCGTTATCTGTACCCACGAGCGTTTGAGGCCACGAGTAACTTGAGTCACGTGCATTTTTATTTAATAAAATCTCGCCGTACCCACGAGCAATGTTTGGAGCCAGGAGCAGTACCACGAGCCGCCCGCCTCATTATCTCTATACGCATAAACAATGGGGTACAAGGGAAACTCGCCCACGCGGGTCAGCGGCGGTCAGTCCCTCACAGCATCTTGTGGTGTTAGCATCTCTTTGAGA
>JAQLOM010000006.1:14373220-14385882 GCA_030068315.1 Chrysichthys thysi
GTTGTATAAATAAAATGAATGTAAGTCGCTCTGGATAAGAGCGTCTGCCAAATGACAATAATGTAATGCAATAATGTAATGTAATGTAAGTCGCTCTGGATGAGATTGTCTGCTGAATGACTGTAATGTATATTTCAGTTCCAGTCATATTAATAACTAAGGGCAGCAAGATAGTGCAGTGCTTCACTCTATCACCTTGATGTGAGAACGTTCTGGATTTGAACTTCCTCGCCGACTGAGGCCTTTCACTGGGGAATTTTCATATTTCGCTTGAGCCTGGGTGGGTTTCCTCTCACAAACCCAACCCATGTCGATTAGGTCAACTGGATAGTCTAAATTGCCCATAGGTGTAAACGTAATGTAAAACTAATAGGTTTGAATGTAAACAACATTTCTTGGAGTTAGCCCTGAGATAGATTGCCCTTTCCAGTTTATAACCCTGCTTCTTGCTCAAAGTCAGCTGGGATTGGCTCCAGCTTCCCAATGACACTGAGCGGATAAGGGATATAGATAATGGATGGATAGATGACCTAAGTAGGTGCATATTTTTGGGTTTAAAATATAGAACACAACATGTAATATCTATGTCATGTGAACACCCTGTGAGTTTGATAATATGATTCCGAGCAGGAAAAGTGCAAAAAGATGCCGTGGATGGTGTGCCATGGAATCAGACTAACTACACTCTACAATTCTTGTACACAAATTTTGGATTTATGGAAAAGGCTTTCAGGAAACTGAATAGCTGGTGCTTTCAAACTCTTTATAAGTTACAATGCACTTCCCGGCACTCGATCCTTAGTTGTCTCATTGTAAAGAAACACTGTGCTGAGAGCAAGACCAGGATTAAGTGACAGAGTATGTTGAAGTGTTTAACCCTCACTGCCAAAGTTTTATGCTTGGTCGCTTTTTGCTTTTTTCTTTTTTTAAAATCCAGATAGTTCCTCCACTAAAGCAGTAAATTATGATGTTGTGTTATCATGACCAGGTTAAAAATGTGCATCAAATCACTCCGACTAATGGCAGACTCCAGCAGCTTTTACATCATTTGTCATCCTGGGGGAGGTTTAGCCCTGACAGCCTAATGACTGCTCTCCGTAAAGCCCTCACTTGGCCCCCTTGGTTCAGATTCCTCACTTGTCACACCTGACCTTGAGCTGTCCATCTGGTGAAGCTACCCTGCCTAGTCCTGTTCATGCACAGAGCTGTGTGTCTGGTTGGCAGGCTTCTGGAATCGATTGTCAACATTCAGAATCAAACCCAATGGGAAAAGAGAGTCTGTGCCCGAAAGCTTTGGCAGAAAATTTCAAAGGCGAGGCAAGAGAATGAATCTCTCAAAACAGCTCCTCTTTGGTTTGGATATGAGCTGGGAGAGAAGCCTAGTGCTTTCGCTGGCTAAAAGGTGCTCTTTCATGTTAATCTAGAACATGCACCTCAATCCTGACCATTATCATTATGAGAAAAGTCATGAGACTGATCTCAGATTATTCTAAGACTACCAGCCGTCTGAGGCTTTCCAGGGCCTCTGCCACACAGCTGGCAAAACTCACGCTGGAAAATACTTTCTCTAAGATGGCTCCCGTGGGTTCATACTAAGTGTGTTAGTCATAACCCCGTCTATGAAAAATCACTCCTGACTTGTTTGGAGAGAAGTTGTGTGGGGTAATTGACTATTGTAAACTGTGATAACTTGTACCATCTGTGGCAATCTGGTTCCCTCTCTGCTTTTTGTAAATTCAGAGTTATTTTTGGTTTGGACTGATGTACAGAGAGACATCTGGGAAGCTGCAACAAAGAATGACCACAATTGCTGACGTTTCAGTTTAGACATTTCCTTTCATATGTTACAATCCCTTAGTATATAGAACGGTTGCTATAGCACAGTAGGACTTCTGTGAGCTAAAATGTAATCAGATATGATATTTTATTACTGGTGTGTACGTTATTGTTGAATACACTAACGTGAAATCCTATTAACCTACTGCACTTCAAAGGCTAGGACGGATATGTATGTCTGGCCTAGATTACATTCGTGGTTTTTCCTTTCCAAGTCCTGGAAGTTCAGTCTACACATTCTGTCTAGTGTACATTGTGTGGAGGCCAGCATCGAGACTTGGAGAATCTTCCCTCCAGATGTGTTCCACCTGAAGAAGCTCTTTTCTCTGACCTGCCCTCCCTCCACCTCCGCATTCTGTCTCTGTTGCTGCAGGCCACATAAGCTCCTATTCTCATAAATATTATTTCAGAATGGGATTTATTAACCTGCTGATGACGCACATATCACTCTCGAGATCCACTGGAGAGACGGTACGGGGGAACAAAGTAGAAAAAAAAAAAAACATCAGCAATTCAAAATGTCAAACAATGAGGCTAGGGAAGAACGGCACTCTGTTGTAGCGAGAAATAATTACCGTGGTTTATTAAGCTCCGATTAGGTACTGTGTATAAACATAGAAAGAAGAGACTGTCTCTGCATTTTGAGTTATTGTGAGTCACTATTGCTCAAAGAGCAACTTCCTAGGAAAAAAAAAAAAAACTACTAAAAAGGAACAAAGTGACGCAAAATGTCAAAGGTGAGCCATCTGGATTTGCCATTACTTTATCCTCTGACTTACAGTAATGCTCCGTGTCCACATTAAAATGTTAACTGTTTACAGCTTTCCCTTTTAATCGCCAACCTCTGCTTTCTGCTTTACTCTCTGAGCCATGGCTCTTTGCTCTGTTGTGTATCTAACTAGCAAGGCCAAAAATGGAGCCAAAGTGGAAGAGGTTTACAGGCTTGGAGCTGTGTGCTTGCTGTCAGTGCAGGATACTGGGGGAGTGGAGGATAAAATCCAGACCTCTTAAAAAGACCCACACAGAGAATCCAGTCAGGAGAGGGTTCTGACCCAAAGCTTGCTTAATCTCCTGCTGAATTATCCAGAAGAAATATTTCACAGTACTTACTCTCTCTCTCTCTCTCTCTCTCTCTCTCTCTCTCTCTCTCTCTCGCTCTCTCTCTCTCTCTGTCTGTCTATGGGTGTGTGTAGATGGGAGGAAAGGGGGGCAAGGGGGCCGTCACTTATGTTATGTAACAGGCTCAGGGGAGAGCTGCAGGCTGAATGATGGGCGGAGTGAACAGCGCAATTGGAGAGGAAAAAAAGAACTGAAACACACCAACATAGCACTAAGACATCATGACACAAATCCTTGTTCCTGAAAGAAACACACACACACACACACACACACACACACACACACACACACACACACACACGCACACACACTTCCCTTACTGTCGTCATAAAGACCTTTCACAGACATAATTAAGACTTTAAATGCAATCAATTATTGCTATGCCTATACCTAAACCCAACGCTATCCTTAACACTAATAAGCAAAATGAGATCCAAAAAACCCCAAAAAGGCCCTTTCCTCACACACCTATCTAAATAACTTTAATTAAGGTGTAAGAGCTAACAAGCAAGCAAGTAAGTCAAGGGACATTTTTTTTCCCCCAGTCAGCGCGATGTAAGTGTGTACAAAGAACTCTTTCGAGAAAGAAATCAATTTCGTACACGTACTGTATTCGTGTGGGCCTAATCCATGTAAGGCTGCCAATCTCTATCCCTAGCAAATGATTGAAGGAGCAATTCAGGGATTGCTGTATTCATCCTTCTAGTGCCAGACTTCCTATCAGACTCCCATTCTCTCTTTTCCCCAAAAGAAAGCAAAGAGCTTTCATGAGAGGCGTGCAGCTGTTAGTCTGTATTAAACTGGACATCAAAAGAGGCTCTGGAAGCTTCAGTGGAGGAGTGAATAGCATATGCAGGGGTTAGTGTTGCATTCCTGGAGATCATTAGTCCCAGAATGCACCTTTATCTCTGTCTTGGGAGACCGAAAGGAAAATGAGTCTTAATCAAGGACTATTTGTTTATTGATTACTTCTTTAAGATATTATTTTTAAGGCTTGGTTAGTGTGGTGTACTTTGTATCCGGGTGTTCCCTTGATATCGTGCCTGTAATAATGGCACCGTTTTTTCTTCAGTGCCTCTAAGTAGTCGTTGGCTACAGTTCTAGGGTTTCACGGCACAGGTCTTGACCTTGCACTTGCCACATGCTTGGTTAGACGTCTGGAATGACATGATGAGAGGCCGTCCTGACTATCCTAGACCAAGCTGTTGTTTGTGTGTGTGTGTGTGTGTGTGTGTGTATGCACGCATGTTTTGTTTTGTCCCAGCTGACACTTAACAGCCCACCCCTGCCTCACCACTCAGTACCAAGTGTTTGTGTGCTGCTTTGACACAACTTTGTGTGAATTTCACCACACGCTGATGTAGATATTTACTAAAGGGTACACACACACACACACACCTTTGTAGTCACCACTGATTATGACATTTTGGTTTAGGTGGTCACCCATTACTCATGAATAAAGCAATTACACACAATCCCCTTCACCGCTGTCACACTGAAAGGGCTGGCACGTACCACCCGGGTTATTTTGGAGGGAGGCTGGGAGGCATGTCTCAGCTGTTAGGAGTGAATCTGCTTGTTTCAGACACGCATGGACATGCCTGCTGCTCCACGATCAGCTGTGAAGCTCCATCTGCACACATAGAGGGTGGCAGCGCAATTCCTAACGATCTCAGCTGTGCTAGGCCGCTCCGGCTTGTTGTTGTTGTTTTGCCTGACACCGACTCGAACTCTACAATCGAGCCGTGGTAAATTCAGTTACACAGTTACACACAGTTAAAGTCATGACTAATCCTAGATAAACCCCTTTCCGAAATTAGTCACTCATTCCTAATGCATTACTAAGTAAGGGTAGGTTTGGTATTTCTTGTAGTTTGGTTTCATAAATGAGTTCTTCATTTTCTAAAGAACTCCAGTCCAGACGAAGACTTCTGCTGAGAGCTTTCAGCTTTTTATAATGTTACGTCACAGCTCTTTTGTAATTGTTTTGTTAAGCCACAGATCACACTTTGGTGGTTAGTAGTTTTTGCCATGGTGTACCATTTTTCCAGTGCTTGGATTCACAAGATTTGGAAGTGCAGCTTAGCTTCCTTATACACAACTAGAATGCATTTCCGCAGAGAAATGCTCAATGGCGCCATGTGCACTAATGAGTCAGACTGTAAGAGAAACCTTAAATGTGTAAACCTTCCAAGCCTTTATTATTGTCCGTGTTTTGACCCCTTTGGCCAGTCACTCGGTAAGACGGGACCCGTCTCAATCGCCTTTCTACTGAACAAGCAGCCTCCTCTCAGACCCTAAGTAGTGCGCATAAACGGAGTATTTGAGATGCGAAAGTTTTTGAAGACTTTTCTGTTTTAAAAAACAACACGGAGCGCATTTCAGCTCTGCTCCTTAATGTAATAACACCAGTGGCGGGCCGTGCATTTCACACCTAGGCCTTTAGAATTGACATTTATTTTATGTTAGAGGGCCTTCAGAACGGATTCTGAAGGCGTCCGGGCTGCCTTCTTTGATAGGACCCCACCTGATAAAAAATGATGGCTGAAATGTGATTGGTTAATACGAAAACACATGTCTCGAAACAGCACGAATATCGGAAAATCGCTGAAAGGAAGGAGAGACTATTTGGAATTATTTAGCAAGTATTCATGGACAAAATATAATTAACATCAGTTTGTGCTTCAGATATTTCTTTAGGCCTTCAGAGAAGGCCTTGAAGGCCCTGACGGCTCACCACTGAATAGCACAAAGCTCAACAGCTGTGTGGCTGAAACGAGCCTACACGAATGTAAACTACAGAAAGACAGGCCGGTTAACTCTACTAAATGTCTCTTAAAAACATACAAACAGTGGCGCCTGCCAGCCTAGTGTATATATGTGTGTGTGTGTGTGTGTGTGTGTGTGTGTGTGTGTATAAACGCACACATTCTCTCTCCATTACTTTACATGACATTACATTACTGTCATTTGGCAGACGCCCTTATCCAGAGCGACTTACATTTTTTTTTATCTCATTTATACAACTGAGCATTTGAGCTTAAGGGCCTTCCTCAAGAGCCCAACAGTGGCAGCTTGGCGGTGCTTGGATTTGAACTCCCGCCCGTTCTATCAGTAGTCCAACGTCCTAACCCCTTGAGCTACCCCCTGCCTCTCCCCCACATACCTGGTTCATATCAACTAACCCAGTCCACAACACCACAACAATAATGTAAGGACACACACTCAACACCACAGTTGTATAAAAATAGTTTCAAAGTTTATATTTGTTCAAACATACAGCACAGACTGCGAAACAAAGATGGTGGCAAGCTTGTCCGTCTGGTCGCCGTTTGGATAAGCCTTAAGCACCACCCCAGTCCGACCGCTGATTGGCCGGCGAGGCCACCAGGCATCATTCTCTGGCGAATCAGGACTCTTCAAGCTGCACCTTGGTGCCGAGACAGGGGAAAAGGCTCCACAAGGTCATAGAACCAGCCGGATTTTGCCTGGAATTTCATGGAAAACTGGGAATATCGGACGAACAACAACGAATTTTGAAACCATTTGAACAAGCCATCATCACCGGACCTGCACGGACGTATCCGAGTTGGAACGGTGTCTCTAGTTCAAAAACCCTAGGAGGAGTAGGGGGGCATTTAAACGAAGCAGAATAATAATAATAAAACTTAAGAAGAACAATAGTGTGCTTTGCATAGCAAGCACACTAATTAATGGTAAAAAATTAAGTAAACACTCACAAGTTCGGTATATTGGGAGTTAGAAATTCCTAGAAATTCAAAATTCCAGTCTACCTTGTTGGGCAGTTTTAATATCTAATCCAGCCTCCCAGCTGACTGGATTTCATGCCACCTCTTTTTAATGGACTCAGTTACATTCAAGACTTCAAGACTATGTTGTTCAAGACTTGAATGTAACATTCAATGTATAATTCATTGGAAATACTAGCGCATCTGCCCATTTGTGCAATTATCCAATCAGCCAGTCATGTGACAGCAGTGCAGTGCATACAGTTTTGCAGATACAGGTCGAATGTTTCAGGTAATGTTCATATCCAACATCAGAATTTGGGAAAAATGTGATCTCGTTGATGTTGGCTGCAAAAAAACCCCACCCCAAAACAACCAGTGAACAGCAGTGCTGTGGGCAGAACCACCTTGTTGATGAGAACAGTCAGAGGAGAATACCTAGGCTAGTTTTGAGCTCCCATGAAGGCCAAAGTAACTCAAATAATCCCAGTTTAGAAATTTGGGGAGCAGAAAACCACCTCACACGTGGAAGCCTGGGGTGAATGGACTACAACCATCAGACACCACATCGGGTTCCACTTCTGTCGTCCAAGAACAAGTGTAGCTTACACAAACTCACCAAAACTGGACGACTGAAGATTGAAAAACATCATCTGTTCATGCTACTGGCCAATGATGCAAATTTGTTTACCAAAGTTCACCAAAGTTTACGTAGACGTGGCGTTTCGTTTGCACAATCTATTTGCCCTGGAAGTCTGTAATGTTAAAAAAAAAGATTTGTCACAGCAAATTTCATGATGAAAGTAATATCAGTTCCTAAATTTCACTAATAAAAGCATCTTGTGTACCTGGGCTTTCAGAACACCTGCTGTCAGCAAGCCTCCTGTCAAGCCGGTGCTACTTGTTAACACATACTCCGTGTGTTTTAGCTATACAACTCAGTATAGATATCATTGCGACTATAGGATCACCTTAAATATATAATGTTTATTGCAAGTTGCCAAATTTGTTGTAGATAAAATAGACCTGACAAAAAAAATCACACCAAGATGGCTCCATTGTTTAGTCGCACCGTGAGAACTCATGCTTGCGAACTGAAAGGTGTGAAGTATCAAGTTTTGAAGAACTGACAGCGCAGGTGCTAAAACCATACACACACACACACACACACACACACACACTCATCGAAGCATTGCTGATTCTAGCGAAACCGATTTCAGGGTGACAAGTCACAAGATACACAGCTTGCAGGTAACAATTATGATATAACAATGTCTAGGTCTTTAAAGGAAGCATTGGAATAAATATCAGGCTGCTTTTGATGCTTTACTGGGAAACAGACCTGTCCAGATGGACCTTATAAAGACCCAACCAAAACAACGCACAAACCTTCTGCTTGGTCAGTTTCTATAAACCCTTGAATGGGATTCACACCACAAACAGGCCCAATGAGGGGAAAACAAACCCCGAATCCCAACCACACACACATACAAAAAACCTCCACAAAAGTTTAAGCACCCCTCCCCGGCAGCCTGTGTGTTGTGAGGAGCAGCAGGAGAAGTAACAAGAGGCAAGAGAAAACAGAGCTGTAAATACTCGCATGTCTGTCACCATGACAGCCAGGGAGGGCAATTTTAGGCAATCCCATGAGGTTTCAATGCCAAGGGCTGGAGCAGCCAACTGGCACATTGCTGCTGTGTCTGACCACTGGTGCGCCTGGTCCGGTCACAGGCACCAGAGAGGTCTTCCTTCTGAGTGCCTGCTTAAGATAGGAGCTGTGTTCTTATGCTGATCTTGACCAGGGGCCTCCTAATCTGTTAGGAATTCATGTTAAAATGGCCGACTACCAGTATACTACTACTACTACTACTACTACTACCACTTTGATTATTAAATTTAAAATCAAACTAAGGGAATTAAATTGCCTGTGTTACAGCGCAGTAGAGCATGTCACATGCCTGTTGCATGCTATGGAATGGAAAAATTCCTCCAGTCTTTTATCCAGCATGTGGAGCTCATCTGCAAGAATGGACTGGATCTTGGATCTTAATTCTGATGGGGCCACATTCACTGGAAATGTAAATGTCATGCTGTTCATTAGGGCGCCTGCGACTCCTCCAGGGCCTTGGTTAGTGCGAGAAAAAGAGAGGGAAAGCCTCTATGCCTTAGGGAGAAAAGGAAAAAAGAAATCTTTTGGAGACCAAGTACAAAAGACCCAGGGAGACTGTGAATGTAGTGGTTGCCAAGCACTGGGAATTCATGGTTAGGTTTTTTTTTTTTTTTTTAATTCCCTCATTGGCAGAGGTTCTGCTTTGAAAAGAGGGTCGATGGGGCAAGTTTGCTAGGGGCGACAGATTGCAGATGTCTCTATTGGACTTTGCGAGAGTGGCACTCCACTGGATCAAAAAAAAAAAAAAAAGAAAAAAAAAAGCTCCATACAGTAGACCGTTCCTTAGTCAGTCTGAGTACAGGAAAGGCAGATTTCCTGAGAAGGGAACATTTTACATTCGCAACAAAGTCACAAAGGCTACAGACTGACTGAGAGTTGTTCAATGATCCTTTTGTCCATCTCACATATTTGCTGTGAGACTAAATAATTTTATAAGTCATTAACTTTCGAGGTTCTGTCAAAGTGACAAAGCTTTTGTTTTCCATGTATCTGGCCTCACTGTCTTCTGAGGTCTGTACGTGGCCCACTTATTCATTCACATGTCGACAGTGCGGTCCAGGCGGCAGCGCGATACAGTTCCCAGTCCTCCTTTCAGCCGACTGTCGCACATCTTCAGCGCTCCGCGGATCAAAACACCGCAAAGGGATTTCTAGAAGTGAAGGGAGTGAACTAAGCACTTCATTCTAAATTCATGCAGAGTTTCCTATCACACATAATATAAAACAATCCCCAGATGCTTGAAACTTTGACAAATGGTATTACGTCACTTTGGATTCTGGGAGTTAATGTCAGGGCCAGAACATATCTGAGTAGCGCTATGCCTGGGAAGTCTCACAGGTGTAAATAAACTGACCTACATTGCTGAATGTACCAAGGCCCAATCCTTGCACTCTGCAAGGAAGTTAAGTATCCCACTGTGTAAGCTTTTACGTCTTTGCTGCAAGACTCTATGTTGATTAATAGAGTGATGATACTGACTCTGATATTTACTTGTGCTGGAATTTCTCTAAAGTCTCTCTGTGCAGCCAGGGGGTTGGTCAGATGTGCAGGTATGCTGTGCTTGCACTGCAATCCCTTGTGGATCTGCTAGCTGAAATAGCGCCTGCCCGCTGAGTAATGGCAGCTCAGTGTGAGAGCTCTACAGAACGTGCCCAGATGAGCAAAAGCCTCCTGGGAGAAGGCCGTTACTTTTCCACTCCATCAGCCTGGAGCCAGCCACAGTATCCACCAACCTGCCTAGAGGTTTGAGAAATGCAAATATTTTTGTAAAGCCACCACATTGATACTCTTGCGGTTTAAATTTCCTTTAATTCAGCAGTGCTAATGCTGTACTTGTAGGCCAAGGCTTGTTCCTGGATGAGGTCTGCGATTCTAGTCATAGTTCTCTACAGCACGTTAATGAGCCACATGTCAATCGGCGGTTATGTTTATCTATAACATCGTCCGTTTTGGTTCTTTTTCGCACTCCTTTGATAAGCACTTGCATTTTCCTATTGACGATTAAAGCAAGATTCATAGACAGATCATATTTATGGTCGGATGTGTAAGCCGTGGGAGGTCAGTCGATAAGGCTGTGTACTGGTTCTCGGAAAAATTGCCAGTTCATCAACAAATCAACAAGCCTTTTATTGCTTGGGCAGGGAAAACCCAAAACAGTATGGTGCGTGAGACACCAGGAACTGCTCGTATGAAGGAATTTTTATGAAGAAACACATTAGTTTTGGTGATGGTGTCCCATTAATCCATCCATGTTCTATACCACTTATGCATTTTGGGACACAGAGAAGTTGACACCAATCCCAGGTGACTTCAGAAAGGCAGGGTGCACCCTGGACAAGTTGCCGATCTATTGCAAGGCATTTTAGGGTAGCCTGTTGACCAAATTTGCATGTCTTTAAACTGTGGGAGGAAACCAGAGCATCCATAGAAAACCCATGCGGGTACCGGGAGAACATGCAGACTCTGTACAGAAAGGCCCCAGGTCGATCTCACAAGCGAGGATTTCACTTTCAGAAAACTGTCCAGATAAATCCCCTTAACTATTCAAAGAACCCTTGAACTCTTGAAGAGGCCATTTTTCTGTCCAGGAAAACAAGCATCCCTTCCAAATCCAACTGAAATCCACTTTAATACTATATTAAAATTTTAAATATTTAAAGTAATCTTCAAGCTTAACTTTGTGTACAACCTACAGCCAAATTAAAAGTTATATGTCAATTTATGTCTGATAGATAAACATTCTGCTTTAGCCCAGATATTTGCCAGTTGATATACTGGAGAATCTAAGAAACCTCCAGGACGTCTACGGGTGAGGACTTGGGTTTGAAGCACTTTAAAAAAAATATATATATATATATGTTTTTACATAGAACTGGACTAAACTAACCAAGTCCTTGCAGCAAACAATGCAATATTTACACATCTGCTAGCCACTACGTTTGACTTATTGTGTCAGAGCTGCCTAAGAACATGGTAAATTTCACACAGTAACAGCTGCAATTTAGCTATTGAACTTCAAAAGTTCCCGGTATCGTGCAGTCAGTCGTTAATCGAAAGGTTAGTAATGGTAGCAGTGATAAAGACATACAGTAAGAGATCTCATCTTAGAACACCATCTGAACTTATACTTCACGTTTGTGCATGAGGGTATTTCCACAATTCATGTAAAAGACGGCTTCAGTAATTTACACTAATCCTTCTCAGCCACAACCTGAGTGTGCGTGTGAACGCTACAGTTTTTCCATGGCGGTTGAACATTTTATGGCCCTGTGATGATGCTCCTGCAGAAGCATGTCATGTTATCTGCTGTGGGGGATTGGGAGAAGCTGTCAGAACAAGTAAAAAAAAACAAGTAAGTGGAACAGGAAGACACATGTCAAAGCAACCATGTGTTTTGTTTTTTTATCTACGTGAATATGCACTTGTCCTTAGGATGTCTCTCTTGTGTAATAATGCAATGGGAAAGTATGCACTGTCGATTTACTTTCCATTGTGAGTCAAGCATGTAAAAAAAAAAACACATTCTCTCTGCAGCATGACTATCTAGCAGATAAACGGAAGTTCCTGCAGTATAAATATGCAAGCTCGCCTTGCCTCCTTCACTGTATGCATGTCTGTACCTTTCCAGTCTCAGTCGTGGAGCACTGCTGCATGGCAAAGTTTCATTTTGCACTCACTTTCATTGTAAGCTTGAACCAAAGCATCACCTATTCACGAAGGGGGCCTGTCATGAAGGGGGGCACTAAATTCTGCAGAGATTTTCTGGCCATGGTTTGAGAAAGGCTGATGCACAACATGCAGTTAGTTATGAGGACAGTTTTATTACAGCTCAAATGAATACAAGAGAAGATGGTGTACAGTGTGAAATGCGGAAGTGTGAAATCTATTTCTGAATCCGGCATGTGGTTTGTGGCCCATGATATGCAACCCCAACACACTTACATACATATATGCATTTGTCTTCCTATCCTTCTAAGGACTTTAATCTGACACAATTACAACCAGATTTCCAGAAAAGTTGGGACATTCTATCAATCTGAATAAAAATGAAAAAAATGAAAACTATAAGACTTTCGAATTACATGAGCCAATATTTTATTCCCAGTGATTAATCTGAGAAATTTTACATTTTTATGACAAAATGAGCTCATTTCAAATTTGATGCTTGCTACAGGTCTCAAAATAGTTGGGACAGGAGCATGTTTCCTGTGATGTAGCATCTCCTCTTCTTTTCAAAACAGTTTGAAGACGTCTGGGCATCGAGGTTATGAGTTTCTGGAGTTTTGGTG
>JAQLOM010000006.1:14425517-14437850 GCA_030068315.1 Chrysichthys thysi
CAAACCAGGGGTGAACACGTTCTACAGCCGCGACACACATAAAAACATTAATAATTTCCTCATAAACTTGCAATATTTGGGAAAATCGCAACATTTTACTCACCAAAAATTATTATAATATATATATATATATTATTAGGGGTGGAGCCGAACCCGAATACGGTATTTGGAAAGGCACAAATAATGTGGTTTTTACGAATACGAATTTCGCACGAATACTTGGAAATATATTTGTATTCGGGAACACCCCCCCGGTCGCGCGAAAAATGTCCGCTAGCATGCACGAAAAACTTCCGCTAGCACCTAAATAAAATATGTATGTGTGTGTATGTATATGTGGGCGCTGGAACATAACGTAGCCCCTGCGATAGGCGGAAGTTCAGTGTACTGCATTTCATTTTTTTCCCTTTCCCATGATTGCTAACCGAAGGGAAGGACCAATCACAGTGAGAGGATATTTCTCAGAGGATGAGAAATGGCATAGAATATCACATACTGTAGTATCCTCTCAAAATGATGTGGTGTTAAAAATGCTTACCATCCCAGGCTCATCTGTGAGATTCTGGTGCTCATAACTCTGCTGCGAACAGACATGTAATGAACAGATAAACAAGAAGAATGAACATAACATGAGAAATTGTCCTGCATTAAAATAGGCTCAATAACCTTAAAGTACAACCCAGTCTCTCTCCAGATATTTTTTTTTTAGTTGTGCAGAGTGGAAGACAGATGTGAAGATTATATAGTTATGCAGTCTCCAGCTTAATTCTTCGTGGACTGATATTTTAAACATTTACAGTCTTCCACGGGTGCGCTACATAAATTAGGGTTGGATTTCACTCATTTTACATGAAACCCCTTCTTTCCCTTCTCTGCCTTTCCTCAGCTTTATTCTTTGGCAAGTTTAAGAAATTTTGAGTTACCCCAGGAGTCATAGAAAGTCTCCTGGATGTGGAGGTTTATGATCCTGTCATCAGTGCCTCACCGGTTCGCAGATGCTACCCAGACACTGGAGACATTAGTAGAGGAACAGTGATGCATTATATTCGTCACACCGTTCTGCTAGGAGCAGTATTCTGTCATCTTCAGCTCAGTTAACACAACACTGGAAACATGTTAACGTCAAGTGCTGTGTCTGCAGGAATGATGAGATCGGCTCAGGCGTGCATCCGGGCGTGTTTCCATTCCGAGTGTATAAAATGGCCTGTTAATATGGGTCACTGGCATTGCCCTGTCTGTGTAACATTTTATTTATTTATTTTTTTAACCTGTTTCACCCTTCAGAGATCATGGAGAAGTCAGGAGAGGAAGGCGTCCCAGACCTGGCTTGTGTCATGCGCAACCTCTCTGCTGAGAACGTCCCAAATTTACCACCAGGAGGAGGTCTTGCGAGCAAGTAGGAGAGCTTGAACTAAATATTAGTGTTTCTCAGTATCATGCGTCATGCCACAGGTGACCTTTTGAATGTTTTGGCGTTAACTTTTGGAAAGTGATGAGATTAGCAGTGATGAGTTGAGAACGTTTTCTCTTTCGTAAGGCATCTCATGATTTGTGACGCTAATAATGCCCGTTTGTTTTTCCACTTCCCAGACGCAGTGTAATCGAGGCCGTGTACAACAGGCTTAACCCACACAGAGAAGATGATGGGGTGAGTATCTCTTTTTAGTCTTGATCTTGAAACACTTAAATGCATTACAGTGCGCAGTCTTGTGTTTAGGTGCGTTAGACTTGGTTGTCAGTCCAGCGATGAGGTCATCTGTCAATTTCAGAAATTCCGAGCAAAGCACATGCATATGAATTTACACTTGCGACGAGGAGTTGGTGATGGGATGTGTTCAAAATAGGAGTATGTGATGTGAGGAAAGTCAAGTGTATGCCATCTTTACAGCAGACCAATTCAAAGTAACGTGTATTCATAATGTCCTCCCTGACAATCCTGGTCATCTTTTTGTCTCTTGCTTGATCTCGGTATTCTTGTGTTGCTTGTAAATGTTATGTGTTTGTGCATTTCATCTCTGTCAGATATTTGCTGTAAACTCAGAATGCCAGGAAATTTACATTTGCCTGAGTTTGTTTTTGGTTATTGATCAGAGACTTGCACATGTGTTCAGAACGTATCCTAGCACTCCTACACTCGCACACATACCGCATCTATCAGCTTTCTCAGAACTGGGTCTGCCCCCAACTGTTTCCGAACCCTATTCTGAGTCGTTTATCATGAGCCGAGATGAGGGCAGTGTAAGATCTCGGGCAGGTCCGATTCTCTTAACCTGCTCTGTCCACTGACGCTGGCGTCTTGCACCAGGACGACCAGGGAGGTGCGGCCGGCGAGGATGAAAAGAGCAGCGCTGCTGCCCATCTCCTGGAGGCGCTCCGGAAGTTCCGCCTCAGCCACCGGGGCGAGTATCGCCACGCGCTGGAACAAGCCATCTCCACCTACCGGCTGCCCAGCACTCAAGAGGAGCGTCCCTCCCACCCGCCATCCACTGCCAGCGAGTCTCTAAACTCTGAGGACAGCGCAGAGGAGGCAGCCATGCCAGCAGTGCTCGACGAGCTTTCTGACCCTCCTGTCGCATGACCCTCGATACCGATTTAGTCATTTTCAGACCCCAGATTTCCGCCTTCCTCCCTGGCTCAGAGCACTAGTCAGCTTCCTTAATATACCACGGCACGGCTCCCTTCCAGCACAGTTCTAGTGCAGGTTTTTGGTTAATCGTTTGGTTGTATTTTTAAGTATAAATAAAGGGAGAGAATTTGGTGGCCCGAAATCAGGGTCAGTCATTCCTCACCAGGAATGTCAGTAAAGGGAAAGGCTAGATCATGTATTCTTGTAACTGAAAACCTGCCCAATAACTGTAAATGATGTCCTTGGCATATTCCAGCCCTGTCTTCAAGTCAGCACTTTTTCTGATGTGCAGCACTTAGAATTGATCTAATCTTGACCTTGCGGATTCTATATTTAGCCATAAGTGAGAAATTTTAGGGGCGAAATGGAATCGACCATTTGTAATATAAATACTGCTATAAAAAAAAAACAAGACAAAACCTTTTGAAAGTGTTATTCCTGTGTTTACACTATTGGACACGATAAAAATGGATTATACAAACTGGAGCTTTCCAAGGAAATCGAACGCTTCTTGCCGTCGTGCACAACAGCCCATGCAGCTTGCCATACACTGCATGTGTATGATGCATTTTGGTTGTAGGAAGTGTGTTCGTGTGTTAGAAATCATGTTTTGCGTCGTCTTGATGCTGAATTATAAGGTTTAATAGGTTTATCTAGGAAACCATGGAAACCAAACACATCTGGACTTCATGGGGCATGGTTTTACACAGTCTGTCAGTGACCTAAGCCACATGTGTCTGTCGTTCATTGTCCCATATGTATGATCAATGTCTCACATTTGTTTGCTGCCGTGTCTGAGTGTTTGGGGAGGAAGAAGGACTCACCCGGAAGCTGCCACTAAAAGCACGTAAATGTAAATGCAATCACACTGTTAAAGTTCTAATTCAAATCCATGGTTATGTGTGTGTGTGTCCTCCCACCCCAAAAAAAAGGAACGAAAAAAACACTGACAGGCGTGCGAGAGGAAGATGAGCTTCGTCATCACATCACAGTCCTCAGGTTAACTGACAAGACCCTTACTATTAAAAAGATACCAATCTTTTGCATAGTTTGCACAGAAATGCTTATCTGTCAGGATGTGAACTGGATATTTTGTGATCCTGTCCACAAAGTTTTAAGTGTCATGACCAAAGATACTATAGCTCTTGCCTTCTTTTATTTTTCTCCCATGTAAAAGGAATGCGGGAATTTTTATTTATTTAAATTTTTATTTTTTTTTTGGGGGGGGGTCGAAAGATGTTGACTTGAGTTAATTGCATACGGAATTCCATAATCCATAATCCATGCTTTAATACTCCTAAAAGCGAGCATAACTGCATTTGTCATCCCCCCCCCCCCCTTTAATTTTTGGGCTTACCAGCCCTCAGTAATCAGTGCAGTTATTTTTATGGTTTGGGTTTGTACTGTAGCAAGGCAATGTGTTGGTTCAGTTTGTTTAATTCTGCAGTAATTTTCTAAATAAACTGAATTGATCAATTTATCTGTATTCTTTTCTCTGGTTTGTTGTTGCTTGGTTTCTTGGTGAAAACACAGTGCTGTTGTGTACATGGTAAGTGGGTGGGAAACTATTAGCACCTTTTCTCCACTTTCATCAGGCAGGCAGGTAGGTATGTTGACTAAATCGATTAGTGGAACTTTTGGATTTCTGACATTTAAAAACGACGAGTTAAAAAATTTTTTGATTGAACTTTTATTGATTCATTTTACTTTAATATAAACAAACGTTTTTTGTTTTTGATTTTTTTTTTTTTTTTTTTCTCTTCTTTCCCCCCAGACAATTTACTAATCACTGTTGTATATCTCATGTATATTTTATTTATGGGGGTTAATTTTTGTTTTCATTAACACTGTTCAGGCATAATCCAATCTGTTTCTCTTTCCACCTTTTTTCCGTTGAAGCAGGTTCTGTCACATTTTCTGTGAGGTACCTGGTTGTATTGAAACTATGCCTGGGCAGTTTCAGGGGTTTTGTTTTGTTTGTTTGTTTTAAACCATTTTCCCTAAATATGATCTGGCCCTGATATGAGTCTTCAGATTGAAGGCTCCTTTGGGCAGGCTTTGAGTCATCTTCCACAAAAATGATCAGAGTATTTTGAAAATATGCCCCTTTCTTAAATTTCATAACTTCCATTTTGCACAAATAATATTTCTTGGGTCCCCCCCCCCCTATCCATGTGCTTTTTCCTTACTGTTGTTCCTTGCTTCTTCCTAGGCAGCTATTTCTCCATATTTTTATTTATTTTTCTCCAGATATCTTATTTCTTCTCCTCTCTTATTTTCTCCCTCTCGCAGAGTGGTGGTGACCTGGATGACCCATGGTAGCCAGAGACACCCACGACTGCAGTCTTCACACGAGAATGTCCTCAGTTCACACAAAAAGAAAATCTTTACTCACTTTTTTGGTTTTGATTCCGAGAGATTCATAGGAAATATTCAAAGCCTGGAACCAAAACACAAACACATCAAAACACTTCTTTCGACGATGAGGAATCTACAGAAATGGCAAGATTATTATTATTATTATTGGGGTTTTTTTTTTTTTTTAATATCTGCACCAGTGTATGGTAGAGAGAAATAATTTCACTTTTTGCTCCATGATATTCCCTCCTCCCCCCTAAGCCCCCCCTCCTTTCCTACTGTAAGTTAACAAAGTGATGATGAGACTGAGGATTTGTGGCTCCTTGAGCTTTAGGAGAGACCTTGGACCCGATGGCTGCAGCACCAGCGAGAGCTCAGAGAGGCGAGGTGTTCGGACCTCTGTCAGTGACGCAGGGTGCTCTAGCATGACGAGCTCCTCCTGTACTCCCTCGTCCGTCTCATACTTGGCTCCCCACCTCACTCTACGCATGCACAGCTTTCCAGAGACATGTCCTGTAGGCATTACTTATTTCATAGTGTTCATCATTGTTCAGCCACCAAATGCCTCGACTTAAACACTGCATTTACACTCTTCTCTGATTTTCTCTCATTGTCATCCTGCTGCTTGAATATCCTCGATATATACTTTTTGCATTTTGTTAGCGGTTATATTTTGTCAGATTCTAGTTTTGGTGCTTGCAGTAAAACAAAAAACAAACAAAAAAAAAAGTAGAAGAACTCATTAGAACAAGCATTAACTAGGACATTTGCACACAGCAACTCGAGGGAAAATGAACTACTGTAGAGAGTGTAAATATGGTGAGATTTTGGGTTTTGTGTGGCCTGTGGCGTTCACAATGAAACCGAGCTCCACGATCCGGTTCTTAAAGGACCCTCGGGCGAATTCAGAATTTCCATCACATTCTGCAGCCTTTGATTTAAATCTGTTTTAATAGGTGAAATCTATTTTTGTGCAGTAGATGATTTTAGAACAATCGTGGGATCCAGACGAACTGGCTTCAAAACGTGTCCTTGAAAACCTCCAGATCTTTTACCTTTGCTCGTCCTCTCATTTCTCTACTTGTGGTCCTGACTTGTGGCTTGCCTTCTGATTTTCTCTCTCTCTCTCTCTCTCTCTCTCTCTCTCTCTCTCTTTAAAAAAAACAAACAAAAAAAAGTGTGCTATGTAGAACCATTTAACACAAACCATTTTAACTTAATTTTTAAACAATTCTGCATTTTAAAGCTTTTTTTTTTCTTCATTACGATCTATGGTATAATTGGTATTATTTGCAGTTAGATTTGGTTACAGGGGAATAGCATGACTAAATAAATTAACTGAGACGCCTGAAGTTGGTAAAGTATTTCTGAAGCGAAACCGCTGAACTGCATGCATGCATATAATAGCGTGATGTTTGCCAAGACGACAGCAAGCAAACACTTCTCCAGTAGTGTACTGGAAATTTTCATGGTTGAATTTCCCCCCTCAACCTCCCCTCCCACCCCTTTTTATTTCTTGAACCCTCCTCTGTATCTGGGTGTGGGTTGACAGTTATTTAATTTAACAGTATTTTGGGTTTCACATTTTTATCTGTTCCTGTGAGAATAACTGGAAGATCCTTGGCATTAAGGGTTTGCTTGCAGGACACTTGGTTATGGATGAATGTACCCCTTGTTTACACAGACATGCATGTATAGTGACAATTTCCATGTTGCTCATGCCTTTCATGCGTATGTACAAGTGTCAAGATGGCCTGATTTGGATATGTAAAACTATTCTCACACATGTGACAAAAGCAAAAAATCATTGGGTCTGTTGGACTGTTTAGGGCATTTTGATGGTATGAAGGATGTAACATTACTGTCCTGAAGGGTGTGGTGAATCCAGGAATGACCCTGCCCCCATTTACAAGGCACTACGATCTGTCGAGTGTGAAAATGCTGTGAATCTCATGCTCCGGCCATCTGTGACCAGTTCTCAACCCAGTTACACACATATGGGAGACTGGAATCATGTGCTGGAAAACACTCTGGGTCACCATTATCACCAGAACATTGATTGAAGTTGTAGGTTTTGTAAGAATGTCGTTCATCTCTCCAGTACCCTTTCAGTGACACAGAGAATCCGTGCCAAGACATGTCTAAGGTGATTTGGCATATTGTGAGAGCTCAATGTGTTCCGAAAACACTTTCCTTAACTTTTCCTTTAATTTGTCTCCTGTCTGTGTGATTAATTAGGCTATCTTGATGCACACTTGTCATGTATGCTGATTTGAGCAAAAATTTTGTCCAGTCTATAGAAACTATAATTTGCATTGGAGGCCTTTCTTTAAAAAAAAAAAAAAAAAAACCAAAACAAACAAACAAAAAAATTCTTTCCCCTCCTGATTTTTCACGTACCTCACCTGATCTGGTGTGCAGCTTTAAAATGTCATTTAATTTGAGATTGTTAATGTGTTTTTATATATATAATATAAACACATACACGCGCACACACACATCCATGTGTGTGTGTGCAGTTTTATTTCCCACTGGTACAAATAAAGTGTAGCCATATGCTGGAGAGCTTAATTTTATGATGGATAGAGCTAGGTAATAAATTTACTAAATGAATTAAATTGAAATGGTGAAAGATATATATTTTGTGCTGTGGGTGCTCATGGACATGCACCTGATTTTTTTTTTTTTTTTTCCTTAATTTTTTTGTATATCTACAATGATTGATTAGATTGCTTGATTGTTACAACAGATTTTATTTATTCAGAAGATGTGGCTTTATGAGATGTGCTTTGTTAGAGGGAGGAGGGTTCGAGAGGAGTCGGGAGGGGGAGAGATTGCTGGCCCAGTCTGCTTTTGAGATTGTGACGGAGGGCTATCACACTTTCTTTCCTCAGTCTGTTAATCTCCTGCACTCTTTCTCTCTCCTGTGTTCTCTCTTCCTCCCTCACTCCATCTCTCTAACCCTCTCTTTCCACCTGCTAACGTCCGTGTAATTATAGTCCCCAGTACGATGTTGTGTTTCATTAGGATACAGTGATCATGATCCGTTATCAATAAAGGATTGTTAAAGGTTTGTTAATACTATGACTGCATTTTTAATGGCTTTTTTTTTTTAATGGACTTTTATGTTTGGGTGACACAACTTGCTTTTGATGGTAATTCCGTTTTGACTTTTTTTTTTTTTCTTTTCCCCATTTCTTTTACTCTTAAACAGTTTACTTCCAGACAAATTCTTGAGTCTAAGACCAGCACAAGGTGTCTTTGGTCTTGTTGAGATTCCAGTGTGTTATGTCAATTTTGAGACACAAGAGGGTACTCTAACTGCACTGAGATGTGTCATCAGGGTGTGTGTGTGTGGCTGAGGAAACCCATGCCCTGTCTCTGCATTTAAATTGTAATTCTTTTTAATTTAATTTAATATATATATTTTTTTTAACATTGATGAAAATCCTGTCTCTTTTTTTTTTTTTTTTTTTTTTGTCACGAGAACGACAAAAGAAAATCCGAGATCAAATCTGTAGGATTCCCAAAGGTGATCTGATTTATTAAGAGGAGTTCTGGCGGTGCATCACTACCTATGGACAGTCAATGTCTCTGATCCGCTAAAAGTTTATTGATGTGAGAAATTTCAAATAACTGGCTGTGCTGTGATTTTTTTTTTGTCACCTTGGAGAAGCCAGTTCATCTGCTCCTAAAGCCAGGGCTGGGCTTTTTACTTACTTGTGCTCCTCATTACAGATCCCCCTCCCCAGCAGAGGCCAAATCCTGCTAATGGTCAAGCCTTTAAAAAAAAAATAAATAAAACACCGTCCTGGCAGTTCTGTCTTGTTTTCCTTGGATCAGCATGGCAAATGTGTGGATTAAAGTAATCCTCACTTTTCAGGCTGGAACAGTAGGGGGGAATTGACTAGATTGCACACATCCTCAAGTTTGTGGATTGCGAGGATAAACTACTGAACGCTGCATAACGCTTTGTAAAGCAGGAGGATAAATGTAGAGGGGTGAAAATGCTTGCTGAGGATGACTAAAACTTCCACATGGTAATGCATGCCCCCCCACTCATGCATTTTCTGTTCAGTTCTGACTAAACTCCCCGTTGTCAATGACACGACCACGAATTGTCTGGTTTTTATTAATTAATTTATTTATTTATTTTTAGGATGTGTGTGTGTGTGTGTGTGTGTGTGTGTGTGTGTGTGTGGATTGTGACTCAAAGCTTTAACTGTTAATCCCAGCTCTTGGGATGGCTTCGTATATTCCGTCCACAAGCTCTCACTTGAACAAGCCCTTATTAGACAAGCAAGCAAGCATTTAACCAATGTGCTGCAGATGTTCATTTAAACAAGATGTTTAAAACATATAAGAGGTCATTTTTGTCTGTGGGTAAAAGTGATTTGATTTTCTTTGTTTATGAGGGAGGGGGAACCCCTTTGTTTTGTATATAACTTCATGTAGGAGTTGTAGCATTGTCATTTTACTCTTTTAAGCTGGTTTTGCAGTTTCCAAAATCTTTCCTTTTTGTGGAAAATGTGGAAGTGGCAGTGCTGGTTTGATTAGCAGGTATATGCAGAGCAGGGGGTAGGGATTTACTCCCCTTTCCAAAACCTTGGTTACACTGCAGAATTAAATGAGCTGCTGAAAGAATGCACACGGGTGGCGTGGCTGCGCGTCCTGGGGCCCGGAGCTTAGGCGCAGCCTGAGTGGCGGGATTACAGAGGAAATGAGAAGACAGAGCAGGGGACCTAAAGTCAGGTAATTCATCTCTAATTAAACACACCAACCGACCTGCATGCTTTCCTCCCCAGCTTTTCTCTCACTGGTTATTGTTTGCTTTAAATCTCATGCTGTACATTCTACAATGTCAGGATTTGGTCTGTAACGGATTTGATTGTATGCTTTTATATAGATATGCATTTGTTTATTTGTTTTAGCAGAAGTCTGATGGCATGTCTGTAGCTCCAATCCCATTACAGACTTCCAAGTTAACGCGTTGTTTTAACCGTGCAAGTGTATACAAGTCACATTTCTCTGCGAGACGTCATCTTGGAACCTCCCCTCCCTCTCAGCCACCGGCCCACCAGCCGGCGCTGTCCTGACATGACGGCTCTTTGTGTTTGTGCAGCCAGGCCGAAAGGCCTGGCCACAGGAAGGAATTAAGTGAGGAGAGGAGGGGAGAAGTAATTATGTTTAGTCACTGAATTCTGGAGATCCTTGTGTTAATTATGCGATTCACTACAAAACACTGTCAGGTCGAGTGAAAAGAGCAGGAATGTCTGTGTGAACGGCTAAGAACATGACACCTCCGAGCCCCCAGGAGCCCGTGGCTGGGCTTGGGGTCCAGGACATCAGGTTAAGCCCTACATGTATAGCAGGCTTCAATTACAAGCCTACCCATTAACATGCAGCTTTGTACCTCAGCATGTCTCATTTGTCTCTTCTGGTTTGTCAGCAATTTTGCCATAATGATTTTAGTTCTTTTATTATTCTTTGAACCAGTGAAGCCCTGTACATGAAAAAAGTATGATGCATGTTTTAAAAAAAAAAAAAGTATTGCAAAGGACATGTTGTTTATCTAGTTCAGAAGTCCTCCAGCTAGTTTTGTTCTCCAGTGTTAAATATGGTCTCACAATGGTTAAAAAAAAAAAAAAATGTTTTCTCATTCACAATCCCTTTGACAGAAGTGCATTGCCCTGAGGAGAAAGACTCGTGCTATCCTAATATCTCTCTCCAGATTATGGCTCTTCTTTTGTAAGCAAGGAAAGCGAGCGGGCGTGGATCAGGTGCAGGATCCTGAGACTGCAGGCAACACAGCAGAGTGGAGTTAAAGTGCAGGAGAGGAGAGGGAGAAGCCGTTTACGGCCTGAGCATGTTTCATGCCTCAGAAACCTTGTTGAATTAAGTAGAGTAATCACAGCTTGGGGCCACCGCTCCCTCTTCTCTCTCTCTCTCTCTCTTTGCTGAGTGGAACAGATTACCTCTGGATCAATGTGGACAAGGACGGCGCACTACCACACGCGAGTCCTGAAGAATCTCACCTGAATTGGTTCATCTCCAGTGACGGATCTCTGGGATTAGTCTTTGGTGTGATATCCTGATTTCGCGTTTCTCGAAAGTGCTCCGAGTCGTCCCCCGATCATTTTGATTGCACCCAGCTGAAGAGAGGAGAAACACAAGGTCAGGGGTATAAGAATAGTTTTGATTCAGATCAAGTGAAGCATTTAATTTTAGAGCTCCCCTCAGGCCACTTCTGTGAATACTCTTAATCCACTGTTGTAATGCACATTGCCCAATTGTGTATGTGCATTATCTGGACTCAATGTGTGCTCCTTTGGGCAGTCGTTATGAACCACAATGCAGTCTATCTTCTGTGAGCTGTATGATTTTAGATGCTGAGAGCTGAGCGTTCAGACAAGGCCATTTATCTTATTTAAGGGGGGTGGGTGGGTGAAAGGGTAGACAGATTGCAGCAGCACATGGGTGTCATTGGGAGGGTGGTGGATGAGGGTCTAGGAGAGAACAGCAAAGGATCTGCTAGAGGGGATGTCCTTAAAGCTGCTGCTGCAGCTACTTGTGGAGGACGTCAAGAGTCCGGACTGCACGCACCGAGTGTGGACATTGTAGCGATGGCTGCATGCAGGATAAATAGGAAGGAAATTGACTGATCGTGCGGAGTCCCCTAGATCTTGATTTTATACAAATATGGCAACTTGGTGTTGAGGTTTTAAACATGCACAGTGTTAAAGACCATTAAGAAGAATTAATTGTATAATTATATGGATGTACAGTACATGTAACCTAATTTCAATAGCTTGGAAGTTCAATCAGGTGCCAGGACCAGGTTCATGCTAAGCTCACAGAGCGTTCCTTTACATGTTCCTTTGCGTTAACATCAGTAGGGTCTTATGCATGGTGATTTAAAGTGCTTTGGTATCTGGTTGGAGACGTAGTATACCTTTATGTTGGTGTAAATAGACCAGAGTATAATGGTGCCAGATGATCATGGTCGAGATATCATGACACTGTGTGGATAGAAGGACATTTCAGTTTCAGTATTAGTTCAGTATTATTCACTAATAAAGTGCAAGGAAAGATTTGTCGCCAAAAATCGAAGGTAACTTCTGATACTTTCAGGAAGTTCTCTGTTGTGTTTGATCAGTGTTGGTTATTTTCTTAATTGTACAATGAATTTATTACACAGTATTTGATTTGTTGTTTTGACCAATAGGTCTTTTTAATACAGTCGTCCCCCGCAACATCGCGGTTCGCCTGTCACGGCTTCACCACATCGCGGATTTTAAAAATTTGACTCGCGGATTTTTTTTGCTTTCGCGGGACTCTGGAATAAAAAT
>JAQLOM010000006.1:14632411-14642413 GCA_030068315.1 Chrysichthys thysi
ACACACACACACACACACACACACACACACACACACACACACACACACACACACACACACACACATATACATACATGCATAGATAGAGAGGACTTTAGCACTCAGAGATGGCTTGCTTTGTCGTCGTCGTCCCCCGGAGGGGTCACTTATCTAAATGAGTGCTGTATGCTCGTTATTTAGTTTAATCTTCATTTGCCTTTTTAAATGAACGGGTTAGAGTTGAGTGATTCTGCTGGTTACATCCCTGCTTTCGAGCCAGAAACAGGTACTAAGAAGGATGCCCGAAAGCCTTACATGAAGTCCAAACTCTTGTTTGTCACCGCTTTTCCAACGTCTTTAAGATGTAATGATTTATTATAGCACTAGCGCTTAAATGCCATAAACAAACCATATCTATAATATGTAGTTAATTTAATATGTATAAATTAACTATACAAACAACAAACTATAATGTTATGTCTGCTTTCTCTAATTCTGTCTGTACGTCAAGGGCTCTTGTGCTGGTCTGCCCAATAATTCTATTTTGTATGATTAAATCAACGCTCGGGTTGTTTTCGGCTTACCGGGATCCTGCGGCTCGCTATTCCGATTCTGCTACTCTCGTGTGTCTCATTCAAAAGAATAAATGGCCGTAGTGAGTTTTTAAAAAAAAAAAAAATAAATAAAAATAAAAAACCCGAATGCAAATGTTTTTTAGGTTTATAAACAGGCGCGATTCCAGGAGTGCGAATTATTTGGCATGTTGGGAACTTTTCCTTCAGTCTTCTGATTTGGAGCAATTACATGAAGCTGTTTTAATTCATGGGAGAGTTCAGTTCAGTTATTAACCGTGATTGACGTCCCTATAAGGACAGATGAACGTAGCCAAAAAAGCAAATTCCGTCTTCTTCGGTTCATCTTTAATTAATACCGACCGTTCTGAATTTCCTTTGTTGTCTTTGCGCAGGTATACGGTACAGCACAGATGTGTCTGTGGATGAAGTCAAAGCCTTGGCCTCGCTGATGACCTATAAATGTGCTGTTGTGGGTAAGTGGCGCTACAGATAGCGGTGGACAAATGAGTAGTTTGGGTGCCTGGGACAAGCCAGGTCACCTCACAGATAACCATATGAAGAGAGAAAGACCCTAGCTGAATTTCTGTTTCGATTCTGCTTTTTGCATGCTGTGCATCTTGTAGCTGAAACGCTGCCTAGCGATTTGCTGAGTTTTTATTTATTTATTTATTTATTTATGAAATTTTAACATTTTTTGAAGGTGCACACAAGCTAGAAACTTTGTTGGAATAGGAGAAGATCCACGATGGAAATGAACCAAAAAAAAAAAAAATAAAATAAAATGGGAAAACGAATGCTTTTAATTCTTCCTCAGATGTGCCATTCGGAGGTGCTAAGGCGGGAGTCAAAATCAACCCCAAAAATTTCTCGGTAAGTACAACACTCGAGGGAAATGACTAATAACTAATGAAGGTGTGCGTTAGTAGCTGCGATTACTGTATCTTTGTAAGGGTATGTACCGAGGAGGGTTCGTCTGACTGATTATATTCTATGAGAGTTTAGTTCCAGAGGAGCACTCGCATGTTTTCCTTTCTCTCTCTCTCTCTCTCTCTCTCTCTCTCTCTCTCTCTGACTGTCTGTTTCCTTTAATAGCTCTATGATTTGAGGAAGCATGACGGTATTGCGTCCGTATCACGGAAAGATCTGTCGAGTCTGCAAGCTGAATTCATAACGCGGGTCTTTTCTCAGACTCCATTTCCTGATTATATTCCTGAGTCCATAATGCAGCATGATTATTTAGGTGATCTCTGCGAGCTCGTCTCGGTGGATTGTTCTTGTAGACGTGCATCTCTTTCTTTCTCTTTTTATAGCAGCTAATTGTTCTCACCTCTTTGACTTAATGGAGGGAGCAGATTGCTGTGGGGATCAGAAAAGAAACGCAGGAGGTGTATTTAGGCCTCTTCTTTATCCTGAATGTTCTCGCTAATATCTCTCTCTTTCTTTAGATCCCCGTTCAGCCCCTGGTTTAAAATGCAAGCGGATACATTCGCTGTTTCGCCTTTTATCTAGTTTGTAAAACAAATGGAATTTTCAAAATCTGGGCATTTTGAAAGCGAGAAAAGATACGCAGGAGCGCGCAGGGTCGAAAGGTTCTCGATATTGCGGAGATCATTCTGTTAGTCGTTCGACCCGGCTCATTTTGGTTGAAGCGATAGTGGAGGAGTTCCTTTCTGAAATTCTGTACCCTGCTAGCTAGGCAGACTCCATCCGTGTCTTTCAAAATGAAAGTGCTGATCAGCGAGACGGTGGTTTTGCTTCTTTAGCTTTCTGGCTAAAGTGCGAAAGCTGCTGGAACGAACTAGCTGGGTTTGATAGTTTCGGTACTTGGTTGACAAAGCGCAAAGTGCAGAGCACAATTTTATACCTAGGATCACGTTACTGTTTTCTTACGAACGTCTGACATGTTCCTGTCCGTGCCGATTATTTTTCTGACTCGTACCTGGTATCGTTTTGCTAATTTGTCCGTTAATGCTTTTGCAGGACAATGAGTTGGAGAAAATCACAAGAAGGTTCACCATTGAGCTCGCCAAAAAGGGGTTCATTGGTAAGTAGCGTTAACACTAATGATGTTTGCTCTTTCTCCGACAAATGCTTTAGCAATCGTTCAGCTCCCAGGCAATGCAAAATCCATCCCAGGGTATTTATTGCTTTGCAAATAAGTCGCGTAAGCCTTTTAAGCAAACCTTTTATTGTTTGTAGAACAAACTTCAACCCTGATAAAAACTGCTCTCTGATTACATCGAGATAAATGGCCACGGACGTATTCCCAAAAACAGACGAGAAGGTATACCCTTACGCTCTACATTTACAATAACACAGCCTATAATCTTGGGCAATTATAGCTGTTTGGGGCCCTGTCCTATGTCCTTTTTAACTTCTTCTGGGTCTCCGGTCCTGGAAGAGCTTTCTTTTTTTTTTTCTTTTTTTTTTTTTTGCACCGTGTTTGTTTGAAAATGACCTCCCGCTTCCCTTCTCCCCCAGAGCTGTTTTTGGAAATGTATTTGCCTGGATGCCTTGTCGGTGACCCCTGCCATGACAGGTGGCAGGAGCAGAGTGAAGATTAGACTGAAGCAGAGATTAGAAACAGTGCATATTGGAGTGGCAGGAAGGCTGATCTGTCTCATATGTCAGGAAACTCTCATGTGACGTCAAGACGAACAAGGACCTGAGTGTCCTGTCCGAGATATCCATATTCTGAGCAATAATATTGAGCTGACATTGTGGCGTGATCGCTCCTTCTCTCCTGTCACGTCCTGACTTTATTTGCCTCAAAAAAAAAAGTGTATATACAGAAATATAAAATATAATAACAATATTTAAACTTGCTTACTGTAGTGCCATAATTGTTTATTATTTATTACATTTTATGTGTTATTGCTATGTTCTAAAGATGACCAGTTTATGAGGGAGAATCAAAAAGTAAAGGACAGATGCATGGTTCATCATTAATAGAAGTAACTTTGAGAAACGGAACGCTTTTCCACATGGTCCGCATGCAAGATGATGCATTTGTCATATGTATGGTTCATCGAGCTTCTGGATTCCCGCAGAGAAGAGGTTTTTCGGCTGCTCCCGAAGCCAGGTGAGCCCCGCTTCCTTTACGTCATCATCAGAGGTGGAACTGCGACCACGCAGCACCCCCTTCAGTGGACAGAAGATGTGCTAATGGCTCGGTACCAGATCCGGCCTGTAAGGAGGACGTGGGAGACGCCGGTACCCGAGCCGTGGCACTGTCTCTACTGTCCCTGTTGCTGTATGAGGACGTGCATTGTCATGGTGCAACAAGACTGTTTTGGACAGCGTTCCTCTTCTTTTGCTGTGAATTGCAGGCTCGAGGTCATCAAAGAATAGTAATTCATGTGCTTGCTCTGCAGGCACACTATTGTTTTTTTTTTTTTTAAGTTTTATTCTTCTTCTTTTTATTATTCCGTTCACCCGTTTTTTTCGGCCCCCTACGCCTCCTAGGGCTTTCGAGCTAGAGACTATCATCCGGGCATGATGGCTTGTTTAAATGGTTACATTACCCCTTGTCATTCGTCCGGTATTCCCGTTTTGGTGTGAAATTCCGTGACAAACCGGTGCTCTCTAGGACCTTGAGGAGTCATTTGTGTGCTTGGTGGTGCAGGCAACATTTGAGCAAGCACACTTTGCACTTTCTCTGCAGAAATGCAGTCTAGTTTGCACTGTCTAGTGTTTGCCCATGAGCTTTGAAATGCACCAGAATAGGCCCCTTCATGTCCCAAAAGAAAGTTAACGTGATTTTCATGGGCGAAGGCTGACTTTTTGAATTTCTTCTTCACTGGAGAAGATGGAAGTCTCCACTCCATGCTTTGTCCTTTGCCGTCCAAGTTGTTGCGTAATTTAAAAATGGACTTGACTTTTTGATTCTCCCTCTTACATTATATCTATTATATGATCATATGAGTAATAGGAGTGACAGTTTTACCCCAAACTAGTCATTTTATCCTCCACAATGAACTTGATATGCGCTCATGTTGCCTTTGTATCTGTTATACACGTTTACGGGGACATTGCGTGTGCACTGATAGTTCAGCACATCCATGCCACTCTAGCGTAGCTCTCGGGTTATTATTATAATAAAGCCTCTCGCTTCTCTTTCTGTCTCCTCTCAGGACCGGGTATTGATGTCCCTGCCCCTGACATGAGCACTGGCGAGAGGGAGATGTCCTGGATCGCTGATACTTATGCTAATACTATCGCTCACACTGTAAGTCACTATGCATGAACATGTCTATTACACATAACATCCTCTATACTCACAGGCTCTTGAGTGTTGATCGTTTTGCCCTTTTTCCACATCAGCGTTTGTTAAACCAGCGACGGCGTTTAAGAAGATGTCCGTTATGTCTAGAACAAACCCTGCAAACAATGTGCGAAAGGCCCTTTGACCTAAGAGCAGCGTAAACGGCTGTACTCGTACGAACGCATCAAGGCTGGCGGCCCGCGTAACGTCTGCCTCAGTGAGTGACGGCGGCGTAGATTTCCCATCGATGTCCGGGTAAACGGACATTTAAAAACGCGTCTGCAGGCAACGTGTGTGTTTGTTACCGTTTGTATTAGTGACGTGTGGGAACATTTTAAGGACGGTCTGATCGAGAGCAGCAGGTGGCATGAATTAAGTTGCGCTCTTTCTTGTCTGCAGTCAGATGATCCTCTAATGACTTCAGGGTATGAATACAACACACCACGTCAGCGTTTTGTCAGTTAACCAAATCGGGTAAAATAATGTGGTGGTGATGATGATGATGATGCCAAATAAGCATCAGTGTCAAATAATGTCCAAATACCGGTATGTCTGCGTCTAGAAGCTTTTTTACGAGTTTAAATTTTGAAGTGATTTCGGTGTAGATCATTTTTGCTTATTTTAAGTCGGGAGCTCTTTTTATATTTAAAGAAAGAAAGGAGCAACATGTCTTGAGAGATCTTCATTAAAGGCTCCTTTTTAGTTTTGTGGTGTTTTGTATTCAAATAATGTCTTCGTATCATGATGGATTTCTGCCACCCCTTATGTGAACCTTTTCTTAATGGACTTGTCCTTTTTGTTTATTTATTTACATTTATATGGACATTTGTTTTTATGATTCTTGTGCAGGTTTTATATGTAGTTCATGAACTGGCGCTGCCATGTCCATCTCAGCTTGGGAAAACTTTTCTTTAAAACATGGCCCAATGCCCGATCAGCATGCGAACACGGAAGCAGTAACTATAAGTGTTTCATCGCAGGATGTGTCTCTGGGATCAGCTTGGCAGCACAGAAGGGATAGAAACAGCTGCCGGTATTCTTTCATTCTGCTCGAATACAATGAATCCAGCCCAAGCAGTTCACTTGCATAATGTGCCACTTCATGTAATCTCTTCAGGGCGGTGAGGGAGTTCAGATTTCCTCTGTTTAGACAGATAGATGGTACGCGTGATGTGTTTTTATTCCCATTTGATCCTCCTGCATTGTACACAGGATAACCGTGCATTACTTGTGCATACAGTTGACTTGCGTGAACAATAAGGGCCGTCATTCGGCTCGGCCTCTGAATGGGACGTGTCCCAGATACAGACTTGCTGGTTCTTTGTGACCTTTGGGATTTTTAAAAGCCGCACGGACCTCGCTTGTATACAGGGCTTCCCAGATTATTTTCGGCTTTCTTTTAAAGAGCTGATTTGAGACGGATTAGATCGGGGACAGCGTCCACTGAGACGGCTGTTGGCAATGTTTCTGTTCACATTTCCGTTAAAGCATTTCTGTGAGATGGGTGAGAGACAATGGGGCGCTGATACATAGGTGAACAGTAAGTGAATAATGATTGCGTGGAAAGCATCTGAGTGGGTTGGAGCCGATCCAGGTTTGAATGAGGACGGCTTTTAAAAAGACAAACACGCGTTTTAGAGGCACTTGTAAGAGGGGGGGGGGAGTGAATCGATAGAATTATGGGTGGGCGATGTTAGGAAAATGTATCCTGAGTCATGACATGGATGTGTATAATAGCATTTAGGTTTGCTAACAAATCGCTTGTCTTCTCTTGTCTGGTCTGTTGGGGACAAATGGGTAGAATTTTAAAAACTGGCCCAAAAGTAGATTTCGACGTCCAGACCGCTGTGAGTAACTGTTGAAGTGCTGACAAAGCCTGTAGTATTCTTAGTGTTTGGTGTTGTATTGTGATAGATAGTTGCCATATTGGTCAGCTTGGAATAAAAGAATAAAAAAATAAATAACGCAATTAATATATAAAATGTAAATAATTAAAATGTGTATATATTCCTGCAGCAAGTCTCTGTGTTGGCCTGGTAACTCTAATACTAATAACAAATAAAAAATTTTCATTTTAAAAATAATTCTTCAAAATTTAAGCGGGCGGGATGTGTAGGGGTTAGCCCTGTCGCCTCACAGGAAGAAGGTCCTGGGTTCGATCCCCGGGGTTGATTTGGGCACCTTCCTGTGTGGAGTTTGCATGTTCTCCCTGTGTCTGTGTGGGTTTCCTCTGGGTACGCCAGTTTCCTCCCACAGTCCAAAGACATGCACAACAATGAACAATCCTCAATTATACAAAAATGATCCAAAAACTTCCTGCAAACAACCAAGAAAACGAACCTTGCATGAGACGACTTCTGGCGTTAAGGAAGTGAGGAGGAAGATGGGCGGGGAGGAGGTTACTGTACAGCCAATGAACGCACGTCTGAGCAAGACCGATTAAAGGGACACGCACGTCTTTGTTAGGTACACAATACGCCATTGCGCAATACGCAAACAGAAAATGGGAAAACACTGGCGTGTCCGAAGCAGAAGGGGAGAATGCCCGGGGCTGTGTTTGTTCGGCACCCGATTATGTGGTCGGGACCAGATGCAAAATTTTGCTGGTATTTTGTGGTTCAGGAACCAATTTGTCTTCGATGGCATTCGTGACCAGAGCTTCTACTGTATTCACGTGTACAACAGTACATTTAATTGTTCAGGTTTCAATATTGTACTCGTATGTGCCTCTTTTTTAAATATCTATACACAGTATATTAACGTGTGTGGCATGTTTATCTCTGTAAAGGACATTAACGCTCATGCCTGCGTGACGGGGAAGCCCATCAGCCAGGGAGGAATCCACGGCAGAGTGTCAGCCACAGGGCGTGGAGTTTTCCACGGTATCGAGAACTTCATCAACGAGGCGTCCTACATGAGCAAGGTCGGACTGACCCCAGGCTTCGCTGACAAGACCTTCATCATCCAGGTGCAGTGAGCGAACGTTCGCAGGGTTTAAAAGCAACGTGTGGTGTGTTGTGGTGCAGTTCCTCATTTAGATATTTAGAACAGTCTCGTTCGATGCATAAATCTGTGTACCGTGTAAAGATTTGTGTTCAATCGATCATTGTTCCTGTAATGCTGACGGGTTTCACACAGGAACAGAGAGTTAAACATCAGCATCAGATGGAACTCTCACTTCCTTCTGGGTTCAGACTTTCTCACTGTTTAATCCACTCTGCTCTGCTGTGGGTGACCGGCTAGGAGAAGTGAACGCCAGCTGCTGTCTTCTCAAGATTAAGAGTCAGAGAACAGTAGTAGACGAGGACTTTTTCTCCAATTCGCTGACATTTGTTCTTATTTGCTCTGGATATAAAGCCTGTCCGGCTCCAAAGAAGAAATCCCTAGCCCTTTCTCTCCCCTTTTTTAATTTTTTTATTTTTTTTTATTTATTTATTTTACACACACACACACACACACACACACAGTGTCTAACTTTTATCTGGCACGTTTCTGTAGGGATTATCGCTTTGATGTATTACATTCTGTTTGAGATTTACTGTGACGCAGGAGGGGTGTATTTAAAGGACATTTTGAACAGTGCTATGCTAATGCTGAAACTTCCATCTGAAGTGGTGGTCACCAACCCTGTTGCTGGAGATCTACCTTCCTGCAGGTTTAATCACCAACTAAAACCTAACCCACCTCCTTTTTGTTGAACAAGAACTTTTATAAGATGGATAAATCAAAACGTTATTGATCCCTTAGGGAAATTCAGGTTCCACTTCCTGTTCCCAGGAACCATAGGACATCTTATGAAAGCAATGCACATCAGCAAAGAATATTCTTAGAATAGAAAGAAATAAAAACATGGGAATAAGTGGTCATGAAATAGTAATAAATTCTGAAAAAGTGGCGAAAGGAAGAAGAAAAGAAGTAAAAACAAAAACACGGGGCGGTTAAGCTCCTACTGGAAGGCTGCCGTCTCACCCAGCGCATAAGGCAATGAGCGGATGGTCAGGTGGGCAAGATTATGGTTGGAGCTAAAGTCGTCAAGGAGGAAGATCTCCAGGAACTGCGTTGTTGACCACTGCCCCAAAGGGATCATTTACTCTTTCTCATAGATGTTAAACTGAATGTCATTGTCCTTGTATTCTGTGCAACTCTAATAAAATTCCATCCACGTGCTTGCTTTAACTCGTAGAGAACACATGGGGGCACCAGAGATCATTTATTAACTTGACATGCAAGAAATGCTTGAATGTTTGTTCGTTCATTCGTTCACCGAATAAGATGTTGTTTCAGAGCTTCCCAGTAGTCTAGAATCATCTCATAATTCAGCTAGCAATACAGAGACTTATAATTAAGTCCGTTTCCTCAGACAGTAAATCTCTATTTCTCAATTCCCTCTTGCTTCGGAGCCAGTTGTGCGTTTTCTTCTTCCCGTTACTGCTAACTGCAGTAGGTCTCCTAACCACACAGGATCGAAATAGCTTATGTTCTCTTTTCTTTCACAGGGTTTCGGAAATGTTGGCCTGCACTCTATGCGCTACCTCCACCGTTACGGTGCTAAATGCGTGGGTATTGCGGAGATTGATGGAAACATCTGGAATCCCAACGGCATCGACCCCAAGGAGCTAGAGGACTACAAACTGGTGAGCCCAGAAAAAAGGTTTAGTTCTCTTCGGTGCTGTCTTTGTGGACCAACTGTGCGCATCCTTTGACAAATGGGTGTCCATCTGCTTTTCTCATAGCAACATGGCACTATTGTGGACTTCCCTAATGCTCAGCCCTATGACGGGAACATCCTGGAGGCAGACTGTGACATCCTCATCCCTGCCGCTGGAGAGAAGCAACTTACCCGGAAGAACGCTCCCAACATCAAAGCTAAGGTTAGAGTTGCGCATAAACAAGTCCCACTGCTTAGAAAGCTCTGCAAAATGCTTGCAAAAAGCTAATTCTGGCTCCCATTTATGCCTCAAAATATCATGGGGAAAGTAAGGCTTTGGAAAGTGTTTTTGGTGTGACCGACTGTCCGTTTTAGTGAGCGTGCAGGCATTGAGGGTTGAGTGTTTACCCACACAGACGTCGCAAAAGTAAATATTCACCCCTCGTTGCGTTTTATCTATGCGGGCCGCAACTGGTGCTTCAAACTTAATATACAGGGTGGGCCATTTATATGGATACACCTTAATAAAATGAGCC
>JAQLOM010000006.1:14671369-14682653 GCA_030068315.1 Chrysichthys thysi
ATCAAACCTGACAGAGCTGTGGAGGATTTGCACAGAAGAGTGACAGAAAATCCCCAAATCCAGGTGTGAAAAACTTGCTGCATCATTCTCAAGAAGACTCCTGGCTGTATTCGCTCAAAAAGGGGCTTCTACTGAGTGCTGAGCAAAGGGTCTGAATACTTACGCCACATATTTCAGTTTTGCTTTTTTAATAAATTTGCAAAGAATTCTATAATTCCGTGTTTGTGCAGTCATTAAGGGGTCCTGAGTGTAGATTCATGAGGAAAAAAAAATTGATTTTAGCATCAGGCTGCCACATTACAAATGGCGAAAAACTGAAATGGGTCTGAATACTTTCTGAATGCACTGTACAGGACCGTGCACGTTATGATGAATTGTTTATATTTTATTTGGGTTATATTTCATTAAGTCCATGTACTATTTCTCGGTCATCCACAGTGAGTCTGGGAGGAGAAATTCAGTCCAGTCAAGATCACACAGAAACCGCTCCAACAGACATTTCACAGGCTGATGACTCTGAATCTGGCAAGTATCCTGAATTTGGTCGGGGGCCTGGATGATCTCACTTTTGGCGCATAACCCAAAATCATTCACACTACAGTCCTTGTTTGTTTCTTCCACTGACATTTGGCTCCAATATATAGAAAAAAAATTCCAAAACGTATCTGGCTCTCTGATGGACTTGGAAGTGTTTTCAGAAAGGAGAGTGAGGGAAAGCTGCTTGTCTGCGTACCGGGAGTATTGAAGGCAGAGAAAACACAAGGGAGGCTCGATATTTCCATTGAATCCAAGTATCAGAGTTCAGTGTGAAGGTATTTAGCTAAAACAGTCATTATAACAATTATAAAAACATTCAGGGATGGAATATCTTGCACTGAGCGTTGCATATTCCTGGGATAGGCTCCAGATCCACCATTACCCTGTTTTGCATAAAGCAGTGAATGAATAGAGATGAAAGATTAAATGTAGCTTAGACATCTAAACCGGGTCAAGTGGTGAGCAAATATATTATATGTACTCCAACTCCTTCAATAATTTGTACAACCTCACCTGTATGTGATAAATTGGAGAATGAAATTCTTGTAGATGTTTGGAGGGGATGGGGATAATCCTGTTCTGCAAACTGCTTGTGTGCCTCCAGTTCCAAGGCAAAAATATGGCTTTATCATTTTACATCAAGCTAAGCATAGAGGAGAAATGTTCAGGAAGCATTCTTTGGTGATGTAGGAAAGTAAAACACAAAAACAAAAAAAAACAACAACAGACCAGTAGAACCTTTTCCTGAAGCTTATTCTTTTTGAACTTGAAACAAGAGTGCCAGCATGTCCGAAACTCTTATGGGGTGATTTAAGCTTTGATAACTATTTGACAGCATAAAAACCTGTGGTAATAAATGTTCAAGCAGGAGGAAGATGTTTCAAGGACTGGCTGAGGCTATGCATCCTAGTCTCAGTAGGTCAAATGGTTAAGATTACTGACAACATTGTTTTGTTTTAGGCAGTGGTGGAGCTTTTCCTCCTCCTCCTCCTCCTTCTTCTTCTTCCCCGCCTTTCATGGATTCCAGCAGCCTCTTGGCAGTTCAGCAAATAGTTGCAGCAGTAATGGCCCAACTTCAGCCAGTGCTGGACGGCTTTAATTGTACTTTGGAGAGTTTGTCCAGAGAGGTGGAAGGTTTGTCCGTAGACCTGAAGAATCTGAGGCATGAGCAAGACAGCATGTCTAAAACTCTGCATGCCCATGAAGAAAAATGTAAGCAAGACATGGAGGACACCTTTGACCAGATGCAGATATGGACAGAGTTGGACTCGAAACAAAATGAAATCCAACGAACAATACACTTGCAACAAGAACATCTGCTTCATAACATGACCATTCTAAAGGACAAAATTGACCATTACCTCAACGTGGGTCACGAGAAAATCCAGGTAACGCATTATTACCCACTATTAAACAGCATTTAAGAAATAGTAAAAGAATATTAGTGTATTTGAGTTTCCATTTGTTTGTTGTGCCATTTAGGTGAGCTTACAGTCTCTGAACAAGTCCGTAGAGGAACTCCGACTTGATCATGAAAGGTTGCAGGAGACAACATGGGCAGAACATGCTGTCTCAGTTAATGCCAGTGGAACCCAGTCATCACTGGAGACGAGTTTGTGGGAGGCCATCAGTAGTCTGGACATGAAAGTGTTGAATAACACAATGGAGCTAAGTCACCTGTCTGAAAACTCCAAACATTTGATTAACATTGCTCAGAAGCTGGACCACGGTGTGAGGAACTTGAGTCAAAGACTGGACTATGTCAGCCACAGCACAGGGGTCCATTTGGCACATATTGGGCTTGAAGTGGAGACGGCTAGAGTGGCTACGCTGAAAACTGTTAACGAACTAGCCTCTAATCTCAGTACCCAAGAGAGTGATCTGCGGGAGATTCAACTTGACGTGGACAATATTTATCAGCATCTCCAAAAAAATGAACTTCCCGCAGCAGGTGAGATTTGCAGCTGTAAAGAAATCAACGATTCATTGGTTAGACTGCAGTCCGAGTTAGCTAACGTCACAAACTTTGCCAGGGAGAACCGGTATGCCCTGGAGGATGCTGAGGCAAAGACAGGGCTTAGCCAGTGGGCTCCAGGAGCTGAAGATCTCCAGCAAGACTTGTGGAATGTGAGAGAATCCCTAGCATTTGAGCAAGTCAAGAGGCAAACTCTTAATGACAACATAGCCCAGTTAAAAACCTCCCTCCTGGACAGCCAAAAGGAGATTACTGGGCTTAAAGGCCAATTTGTTGCTAAAGAGGCTGAAGTCCGGCATCTCTCTGCATCATTCTCTTCTTTACTCAAGGATGCCATCCGTCACTCTGAAGTTCTTGAGGTGCTTTTAGGAGATGAGGTCATGGAGTTCTCAAGCTGGTCCGACAACCAGCAGAAGGAGCTCTCTCTTCCTGTTCTGCTCCAGAAAATGCGTCTGATGCAGGAAAAGATTGATAGCCACGAGAACAGCTTGACATCCCTAAAGAAGAGCGTTACAGAGAAAACTCAAATGATCAATGACGATCCTGTGGCTTTCACAGAATGGAGCCTCACGAAAGACCTGGGAAGTAATGCTGAAGATCATCCAGAAACTTTACCAGACATTTCCAAAAGGGAGTACGACGAGGACTACTCTGTTAGTGACTTCTGGAGCCTTGGGAGGGAAGTGGAGCAGCTCGCTAACAGACTCAACGTGCTGGAACGGCAACCATGCAACTGCACTGCTGCCCCCAGAGGTGCTTTAATGGAACTGCAGAGAGATCTCAGAACCCTGCAACAAACTCTGGACGATCATTTGAAAACTTTCCGGAATTTATTCCGATACACAGAGGAGCTGGCTAGTTCGTCTGATGGTGTGAACTTGGACCAGCTGCAGACCATGATGAGGACAAGAGAGAGAAAGAGAAAGAAGGGACAAAATATGAGGAAAAGGGGAGAGACGAGCAGCATGCGGAGTAAGAGGCACATTGGGAAACAGTAAGATCACCGCAGGTGAAAATTAACAGCATAAAACTGTTGGGTTATCATTACGGGGACACGCTGGCTAAAAAACAACAAATAAGTAGCTTCTAGACTTCAGATTTGTTCGTTCAAATACTGGGAAAACAACTTCCAGATGATGCAGCTCATGGTTGGAAGTAAATTTGTTAAAAACCCTGACAGTGGGATGTTTGAACCTTCTTTTGCTAGCTTCGTTACACTCGAAATCCAGCACTAGGGCAAGAAACGAGCAGTCCTTTACCACTGATGCAAGCTGAAAATGGTACACACTCTTTGTAAAAACCTTCTCCAAGCGTTCTTACCTTCAGAAAAGGTCCACTTGGAAGCATTCAGTTGTGCAAAGAACCTGCTAAAGGTTCTGCATGAAGACAACAAATCCATTAACGTGTTGAACTGTGGTGAGAATCAAAAGATTTCATAACAGATTTGCATAAAGTAAGCTGGGTATTTGTAGTGATGGAACCTTTACACAACAATCGTACAAAATTGTGAATTTTCCAAATCTGGGAAAACACATTTCCTCTACAGAAGACTATAATAAGATGACGTACACTACATGCTAGTTTAAAATGTTATAATGCCCTATAAATCAAATTTTGCAATACCTCTAGGGCTGGACAGCAACATGTCAACGTGAAATATTTCTTTTCCTGTGCAAGTCTCGTCACTTTTATGCATCCTTGCTTGTTTACTGTAATACGCATCTGATTAGACATTATATTCTGTTTATACTCATTTAAAAAAAAAAAAAAAAAAAAAAAAAGTTCTCCTAATGGTGTTGAAAAGACATTTCTTTGCATTTCTTGTTTTTACCCATATTGTATTGAAAGATATTTTTAACACGTCACCCACCATGCCAATCAGCGCTGGAAGTATAAAACGCCCTAAAGAGTTCTGCCGGTCCTTTCGATACTCTTTTCTTTCAACATGCATACGCCCATCGCTCTCCTGTGGTGTTCATCATTGGTGTCCACCACCGTTCAAGTCCAAGAGGCAGCAACTAAGGCTATGCTTTAAAGTTCATTCAATATCAGGAGCATGTTATGTACCTCACACTGGCATCTACCAGACAGTAATCTGGGTCATTCGTTCCCAACTGAAGCACTGTATTCTTCCTGTGGTGATCCTCAGGCTGGGACAGGAAGATCTAAGGCTTCTGAAGCAAGCATTTCTAATGAATTTTGAGATGGAAGAGGGAGTCACACTGGAGCATGTAAAGAAAACGCTGATCCAAAGGGTGACTAAGGACATAACACAGAGGATAACGACATGACCGAGCTCTAGTAGAAATAACTAGGTTACAACCTACTCTCCTTTAACCCATCGGGCAAACCTGCCAAAAATCATGCGCTGTTATTTTTTGTTTAAAAGCTTTGCACTCAGGCTCCCCCTCGTGGCCATTTGTAAAACGACAAAAACACTTCCAGGTCCTGTTGTTCGACCTTGCTGTGTTGCTACAAATAGGGGTCATGATGGTTCAGAATAAACAGGAGCTGGAATACACATCTTGCACAGATTGCTGAAACGTTCCCAAAGAGATCCCCGAAGAAGGGCAATCACTTGATTTAAAGAGCAATCTTCCTGTTGCCAAGACCCCTTCTTTAATCCGGCCTGGACATCATGAAGACATAACAGACAGGGTAAAACACAGAAAGCCCTGCTCTGATGGAACAATTGCTTATCACTAAAATGCAGCCAAGAGAGACGCAAACAATAGAAGCAATGTGCTACCTAAAGCTACGTGTAGGACCTTTGCCCAAAAAAAGGTTTAAAGCTAATGCAGTACATCATCTGCTATGATAGTTAATTAATTGTTGAAGAATCTCAAAATCAGCTGATAAATTTCTTCTGGTTTATTTGTGGGCTTGCTCTGCAGGCACACTACTGTTCTTAAGTTTTATTATTCTTATATTTGTTATTCCGTTCACCGGTTTTTCAGCCCTCTAACTCCTAGGGCTTTCGAGCTAGAGACACCATTCCAACCCAGGCATGACCGCTTGTTCAAATGGTTACGTTACCCCTTGTCGTTTGTTCAGTATTCCCATTTTTCCATGAAATTCCGTGAAAAAACGGCGCTCTCTAGGACCTCGAGGAGTCATGTGTGTGCTTTTAAGCCCGATTCCGTCCAAAACCGGTGCTCTCTAGGACCCTGAGGAGTCATTCATGTGCTTGCTGTCGGCAACATTTAAGCAAGCACACTTTGCATTTCCTCTGCAGAAATGCAGGCTAGTTATATGTGCTGCTTATCTTCTACACTATGCACATTTTGAACCGGTGCATTTCTTTAACTAGCTAGTTTGGAATAGACAAGCACAACAATATCTGTTTATGTCCCCATCAAATAAGCTCTGCTACGAGTTCATGGTGGCATGTGACATGCTTTAGGTTAAACATCAATCCAAAAAAACAAAAAAAATTTTTTTTTTTTTTAAATATAAACAGGTTTTTCTACACTTAGGCATGATCTAGATCAGGGGTGTCAAACTTAAGCGAAAAGTCTGGTGTGGATGCAGGTTTTGCATTCCGACAAAGCAGAAGCCACACCTGAGGATCTGAAAACCAAGATCAACCGATTAAACAAGTGGAATCGGGTGCGGCTCCTGCATGATCGGAATGAAAACCTGCAACCAAGCCGGCCCTTTGCACATAACGTTCGACACAACTGATTTAAAACAGCAGCCCATGCTTCTTTTACCTTAGTCATTTCCATAACGTTGCACTTTAATAACATCTTGATCCGCAGACAAACACAACCTTATTCAGTCAAAGGAATTACAAAGGGTTGCATACTAAAATATTGTAATTTACTTTAAAATCGATACATTGGACAAATCCTGTGTACAGAACAGCATTTCTTGGTAAACATAAGGCACCTTTTCTTTAACCCAGATGCTGTACAAGAGAACCAAAACCTACAAAAAAAAAAATTACACGCACACAAAAAAAAAAAATAAATAAATAAAAATTCTACACAAGCTTCTTTTGCACGTTTGGACGTATAAGATGAGGATTAAAAGATTCTGTAGTCAATCGATGATACAGATGAATTTCTACTGGCTACAACAGGTTTATTTAATCAAGAACAAGGTAACGGGTTTGGAGTGCATAGATGCAGAGTTGTAGTAATTCTTTATACAAAAACAAGCTATGATGCGTATTAACACATGGACGCTATGGGGTGGAAACACTGGGGTTTTTAAAAAGGTCTGTGCACTGAATGCAAATTCATTCCCAGAAACTGGTGCTCCGATCTCGGGTGTCCATCAATGGCACGGTTATGGTACTAAAAGGGCTTTGGCAGGAATAACAACTCCACTCCTTTAAACTGAACATTTACTTAAATTCAATTATCCAAGCTAAATATAGCCACACAGTCATAAGCAGAGCAAGTTAACGCTTTCTTAGGAGAATTCATGTGACTACTGGAATCCGTTTAACTTCGTGCATTTTCTGGAGCGATGTTCACGTCGAAGGTTTCACTGAAATAATAACAATGATTAAAAAAAAAAAATCATAATAAATTAATTAAAAAAAAAAGGGGGGGGTGACCATTTTTAAACTTTCAAAACAATGGATTCTTTCACAGAAGTCTTGATATCTTGAGGTTATTGTATTGTTGTTGTTTTTTGCCCGGTTTTAACTGTACACTTTAAGCTAATCTTAATCTTACGCTGTTCTGTATTAACAATCCTCTTCAAAGGAGCATTTTCACTTGTACCTCAAGGCTTCATTCATTCACCACAACAGGGTTAGAATAAATAGCTCATGCACTTGTATTCTTCAATCCTGTCTGATATTCATCAGCGTCCATAAGCAATCCGTCACATTAACCAAAACTCCTAAGCGTAAATTCGTGTGATCCTATCTGGCATGTGTTAAATGTGATTTATAGGCATGTGTAAAGCCGGTCAGACCGAGTTCAGATCCCCGAACATTGCCCCTACTGGGTCTGCGACCAAGTACCTCAAGCCTGAACTGCTCAGTTGTATCCTGTTTCAACCGCAAGTCACTACAAATCACCAAAGTGGCAGCAAAATGCTGACGTGTGAACGCAATGAGGACGATGAAGCCGGGCTACACGGCACCACATCACGTTCAACCGAACCATGCTTATTATTCAGACGCAATACATGACTAGTAGCACTGCCTTTTAGAAAATGTAGAACGATCTCAGTCCGACGGAGTGGCGATGGCAATGTTAACGTCCACGTCCAAGGTGGTTTCTAAACATCCGTGAGTTCTGTATATAAATCGTGCATTCTTACGGCACCCACTAGTCTTGGCGGCCCCCGATGACCGCTTACACCGTTTACACCTTGATACGGCCCGGTCCCTGGACTTCGGCTCCTCACTGAATACGTCGTCCAAATATTTCATGGACACCTTACGATGACTTGGGCAGATTTTTGTTCTAAAACAGAGAATGTGCAAGAAATTCTTCGAGTAATTTTTCTTTAAATATCAATAACATTGCTGATGAATAACACTTAATTACTTATCTATAATATGAGAGAGAAATCATTTAAAATAACGGCGCGCTTCGCTCTGCCCCCCGTACTATGCGCTGTACGCAGTCCGCATTCAGAACGGTCATTCGGAGTCCGTGTTGAAGAACACCTCCACTTTGATGCGTCCGTCTCTCCGGCTGAAGACGGATGGAAGAACGATGCCGTCCGGAGGACGGACGAGCCGTCTCCAAAACGTTCTCGTGGTTCAGGTTTTCCTCTCTGTTGGCACGTGCTGCCATTTGCATCCCGACGCACAGCTTTCACGGAAAGCGATTTAATCGGGCAGGTCTGTCTCGATCGAGTGTCTAAAGTAAAACAGGATGGACGGTTAAAGCAGAGATCCAGATTGATCACTCTACTGTGAGTTAGTGTTCAGGATTGAAAAAGTCCCACAAATCATCTGGGTGAAGTTCTTTGTAGTGGTGACGTGGCACTCTCGGTCCAGCAGAGGGTGCTACTGGGACACTGAGGGATTTCGATGAAAGAGGAGCGCTCTGCTTCGAAGCACTCCGCTTCACGTTTGCGTTCGGGGAACAATTCCTGTTTCAAAGCAGTTCACATGTCCACTCTGCCGCCGAAGCGCACAGTGAAATGTGTAGTGATGTACGTCTCATATTTTGATGTCTTGCGATTCCACCATTTTGGCAAGGGTTTTCTTTATTCTCAGAGCAGTGAGGCGAGAGGCTGGGTTCTGGGCCCAGCACTCGGACATCAGCTTCAGCATGGCCCTGAGACACTGTGGGGGGGACGGGGACAAAACAAACAAAAGTCCATTCTGTAAATAGGATCACCAAACTGGGCCTTAAAGCAAAAATCCTGTGTTGAATCCTAATAAAATGGGGCAGAAATACACGTCTGTGTCTTTGACCGGGACTTATGAAGACGGAATTTAAAAACGTCATGCTACGATACAAAATAGCCTCATAATCGCCAACAACTGGCTAATTTACCTAGTTGTGACCAATAGGCCTGTAACAACATAATGAACTTTAAATTAACTTTTATTCTTAATTATAAAGAAAAAAAATAAATAAAAATTTCACTTTATATATTATATTTTAGATCAACCTTTATAAATGTCCACAAAAAAAATATTTATTTATTTATTGGATTAATTTTTTTTCGCAAAAATTAACATTAACAGTTGATAAAAGTATAGGAATATAAATTTTGCTTTCTTCTGGGAATAACATTTGAATAAATAAATAAATTTACAAATTCAAGCAATGGAATCTGGGAACGCCTGAACCCAATATCATGAATTGAATCAAATCATTACATTAAGAGTGAACAAATTCTGGAAAGTTGATGCGATATTCTCAAACGGTCTATTTATTCTGAGTCAAACCTGTTAAAATGTTTACACCTTTTTTTTTTCTTTACCCAATTTAACTAACTATCCAGCTTAACACGCGCTCTCTGAAAAGAAAAAAAAAGATTTCCCTCTGAATAGTCGTCCCATGTCCCACAGATTTATTTGAACAAAAGTGAAGTACCCAAGCACTGACGTGCATCATGGGAATGATGAATTTAACCATTTAAACAAACACATTTATGTTCACTGGTAACGACTTTATTCAAATACAAACATAACCCATTACCTCGTCGCTGTTCCAGCGATTGGAGACTGTAGGCCGCATGCCCTTCACACACACGACTTCCCTCATGTCCTCGTAAGACGGATCTGAAGGAACCGCGTCCCAGTACGGTAACTGGTACTCTTCCACAATGCCTGCAGAAACAACCAAAGCGAAATGGGGCAGATCTTTAGTTAGGATTATTAAAAAAAAACACTCTTAGGAAGTAAAGAAGCTCAAATACATTGCACTGCCTATGCCTTAGGTGCTCGTATAGCATGTTCGGAGACCGAGGAACGTAAAGACAACGGACATATCGCACAACAGACCTCCGGTCACACATCGGCGGGCCATCTCCCAAACCACGAGACCATAACTGTAGATGTCTGCCATGATGTAGGCCTGGAACTGATTCTTATTCATGGTCTCATCCAAAACCTCAGGAGCCATGTACCGCCGCGTTCCCATCCGTGTACTCAAAGGGACGTCCACCTCGTTCGTGTCACTGAGCGGAAACACGGTAATGGTATAAGGATCATCAGGTGTGCATTCAGGCATCTGAAAGACTTAACATGGTTTATTCGATATCCAACACAAACGACAAGAGATATAAATGTGTGTGTAGTCAGAGAGAGAGAGCGCGAGCACGCCTGCATCCATGTGCACGCGTACCTGTTGTATTTAACAGCCAGACCCAGATCGGCGATGCAGCAAGTGCCATTCTTCTTGATGAGGATGTTCTTGCTCTTCAGGTCTCGGTGAGCGATGGCTGGTTTGCCCTGCGTGCCATAGATCTCGGTATGCAGGTGGCACAAACCGCACGCTGCAGAGTACGCCAGCTTCAGCAGAGCCTGAGTGTCCAGGGTGGTGAACTTCAGGTAATCGTACAGAGAGCCGTTCTCGTGGTAGTCGGTGATGAGGAAGAGCTGCGTGAAGGCTCCTGTACCCTTAATGTCAGCCGCAATAAAACCTGGACAGAGGAAGACCGGTCCATACGGTCAGTGTGACAGCACATTGGTACAACCCTACACCTTGAATGAGAAACTCGGAAAACGTTCTTCTAAATCATCGTACTCTCTACGGGTATTCGCTAAAGCAGTGGTCCCCAACCTTTTTTGTACCTCGGACCACTTTCTCATCGGGCAAGTTTTCCACGGACCGGGGGGGGGGGGGATTGGGGTTTGCGATGTAAAAGGCCGTTTCTGCGGCGGCACACCTGAGGACGTCAGACGGCGCCCCGGTTGAGAAACACTGCAGTACTGCGACGAGTGTGGAATTTTTCAAAATAAAAGACCAATGAAACTAATGAAAATAAAATAAAAAATTTCAGGAAGGTTATTGTTTTGCGGCCCGGTACCAAAAGTCCCACGGACCGGTACCGTTCCGCGGCCCGGTGGTTGGGGACCCCTGCGCTAAAGCACCTAGAATTGTACTCGTGTTCATATACTTGCTTCATACCACATTGTTAATATTGCTCATTTTAATATCCATAATGTTTAAGGGATTAGGGGATATTTTGGTAAGTTTACAAGTATGTATTCACCTTAAAACTTTGGAAGGCTAAGGAATAAATGATAAATATTACATTTAGTCATGGGCGGCACGGTGGCTGAGTGGTTAGCACTGTCGCCTCACAGCGAGAAGGTCCTGGGTTCGAGCCCCGGGTTCG
>JAQLOM010000006.1:14700305-14714173 GCA_030068315.1 Chrysichthys thysi
TGTTTTATTGCCACATAAACCCATAATACACTTTAAAAACATGTTTTTGAGGCTGAAACACATTCATTGTATTTACATTCATTTCAAATTGATTCGGGTAACAAACAGTCTTGGAAGGGAACAAGTTTGACCAGACCAGAGGTTCTACAGCATTTATGCGACACACTGCATACGTGCTACTCATTTTTGTCCGTTTCCCCTCTGGTTTTGTTAGAATGAACATAAAAATCTCCAGGGAGGAAAAAATATTAAAGACCTTTAACATTTGTGCACCAGAACATCTGCTAAATACAGAAAAATAAATATTTTTTTCCATTTGAAACAAACAAATAAATAAAAATCGAAATCAGTGGATCGTATATTATGTGTATATATTTTGTGAAACGCCACACAGGGTCAGTCACAGAGTTCAGTTTTCGGTTCTCATTTGCCTTCACGGCTGGTCTGCTTCATGGACAAAACTAGAGCTGGGCAGGAAGTTCCCAGACTTTACTCTCCGCACTTTCACTCGTTTCAAGAAACGGCGCATCACTAACAACCCTGCGAACATTCAACGTCCGTTCGTTAAGCCTTTCGCCGCCCCCATAATATAGAAGATATAAAATATTTGACAGCATTAACAGTATTTGGAATAAAGTGCAGATATGTGCAGTTGTCGGTGCATCACAGAGCCCTAGTGACCTCACCAGCGCCATCTTCGCACACTTTTTTTTTTTTGGTGTGTCGATGCAGTTGATCTGCTGCAAATACGGTAGTTAAAACATACATGCTGATCTCATTTGTAGTAAAAAAAAAAAACACTCCTGAAAACACGATGTGCGAACGTGTGGCTGAGACTAGCACCTCCAGTAGTTCCTGGGGAACTTGTGCAAAGACTCGTGTGGAGTCGCTGACTGGAGAGTCTCAGGCCAGCCTGTAATTACTCTACGCAGCTGAAAATAACGCAGAGCTTCAGAAGACCCGCATGCTCCGACACATTCCAAGAAAAAAACAAAAAAAAACAAAACAAAACAACTGTGCTATCAGGACAAGTCTCAAGTCCTCACACACATGCACAAGATCGTCATGCTACACAAAACTAATAGTCATTATTGAAAGGGACGACCAGCCAACGTGCATGTTTCAGTTCTGCAGCCCAAACTCTCGAACTCCACAGTCGAATTTCCCACAGCAACTTAAAAAAAATAAAAAATAAAAAAAACCCTCACACCCCACAACTGCTAACAAAGCCAAAAACAGGGCATCTTTACAAAACCCATAACACTCGTCATTTGAACCTGAAATTAAATACTCAATCCAGACTAACGCCGCAAAACAAACAAACAGTCTCGAAACGTCTGTAGAAACTTTACAGCTTAGTTATTTCATGCGCTGACAGAAACTTTAGACAGTCTCGCTGTCCGGATCAGCTGCTTATCATTACCGCAACACCACATCTCTAAGGACTTCATACGCCACAAGCGAAGGCATTCCTCTCCAGCGGTCTGTTTTACTTCACAACACACTTTTCTGTACCTGGGAAAGATCAACCCTTCTCCATGATGTGGGTGCTTTTAACGAGAGTGAATTCCTGCCTGCCAAGTCACTGAATCTAATGAACGTAGACCTGCGAAGGCTGTTCTGATAAAGCGCTCGGGGGAAACAACGTCCTCGTTCACACGCACTCCCCTCGAACGTGAAGAGACGCTCCGTATGGCTCGTTAACGGATGTCGAAACACTGAGGGAAGTGTTCGAGTGGTGGGAGCTGAAAGCCAGGATCCCGTCTTAACCAAAAGGCACAAAAACGTACTTCATGCAGGTAGACTGAGTGACTGTGCCCCTCTGAGCAAAAAGGCCTTAATGGATGCACCAGGAGGTTCTTCTCTTACAGATCACTTTCACACTCTGCAGAATTTGTGCTGCCACGCTGTCTGCACGGCCACTCTTCCATGGGTTTACAAATCTAGACGTCTGCCACACAGTGTTTAAAAGCGTCCTCTCCCCTCCCTCCCTTATTCGTCCAGCCCGAAGAATCATGGCTGTGCTCCTGCTGGAGATCTGTTTTCTTATCGCTGGGAGGGGGAGGGAAGTTGTTTTGCTTTTTTTCCTGTGAAATTGAGCTCATCTGGTGCCGCTGTTCGCGCCGCTCGCTTTCACGAGGCACTTGGGCCCGACACTGGTGGGGAGAGGCATTTTCCATTACCTGCTTGTGCATTCCAAGGGGGACAGAAGATAAAGAAGCCTTATCTTGTGGAGCAAAGCTTTCCTGCTTTGAAAAGGAAAACAGACAGACATTCTTATACTAGGGTGTCAACAGCAGCTAGCACAAGGACGAAAGGGGGCGTTCGCACCAAGGGATCCGGTACCGTGCCCGAGCGCGTTTGTCCCTTAAAGACCGGTTTATTTGATTACCGTGGTCCCCCTGTTGTGTTTGGGAGAGGTTAGTCGGGCTTGTGCGCAGTATGCATCAGCGTCATCTCGAACCGCGCCCAAGCACAGAACTTTATGACTTGCGCTTTTCAATATATTGGAGAATTCCTGGGTTCATGAGTTTGGTTCTCACCTTAATGATTAGTGCGAATTGCGGACAGCGAGTCAAGCTATAAATTCCTTCTTTGACGTCAGCTGCTGCCATAAAAACCTTATACGTGTAGCACAATTTATCGAAAACTACTGTATTCCAAAATCGAGCGCCGTGTGCCACCTCGTCCGAAACGGATCCGAACAAATCATAATACAAAAACTTGTCTTGTTTTCCTTTCCAGGCAAGAGAGCATTTCTTCAACATAAATCCGAAGTATGACGACGACGCAAGCGTACTCAGGCGAGCAGGGGATTGGGGACTGGGACAAGCACGCTCGGCCATGGTACAAGGCAACCACGCCTAGCACGAGTACACACCAAATGGATGTTGCTCAAGGTAACCCCTTTGCTCTGATACCGTGGTGCTAGTCACTGATCTTGACCCGTTTTCCACGTTTCCTCCTCGTAAACTCTGGTGGTTCTGTTCCAGCACCAAAATGCTCCTGGTCTGGATCCATGAGTCACTTAATATCAAAGAGAAAATCATTTTAAAATCACCATTACAAGCTTAGGCACTTCGAGAATACTAATAAAACATCATTCGAGCAGTTAGACTGAATGAATAATTAACAAAAAGCAATATCGCTCATGTTGCACGCACTGTGATCATCCAGAATCTATTTATGCTGCATAGATTCACCCGTTGTGTCCTCAAGTCCAGAACTGAACCAGGAACCCTGGAATGGTTACACATCAACAGATGCTTTCGCACTGCAAGGACTGTTGAAAGTTCTCATAACTGTTGGAGGAAGTAGCCCCCTTTTTTGTGTGTTCGCACCGCAGGAACTAAGGACGACTGTAGTTCTTGTACGGCGTTTTCAGTTACATGTTTAGCTTTCACTTCACTTCCCCAGCACAATAAGAACCACGGGAGACACACGTGTTTGATGAAACACCAAAATGCAGTGAGTTTGAGTCGCGCAGTCGTTTTTTTTTTTTTTTTTAAAAATCAGTTAACGTGCATTTGACAAATAGGATAAAACAGACAGAATGACTTACAAAAATGCAAATAAATACCCATGGCATGTAACGGGTCACAGGTGAGAGAAGCTGAAAGCCCTCCGCACCGCCTCAGTTGAGATTTAAACTGACAGTAAAAAATTAAAAATAAATTGACTTAAATGTGTGCGCTGCCTCTCTTTTTATAAACCAACAAATCCAAATGTAAGCAAAGAGGAAGCACAGCGAGAAAGGAGGAAATGCGACTGGTCAAAATCACTAAAATCACTGAGAAAATAAACAAACTATCTACCGAATTGCCAGATCGTACATATGGAGTAAAAAAGATCTTCATATTGAACAGTCGACCAACCAAGAACGAAGCCAAACTCCCAGCGCATGCGCTTCCTTTGTGATACAGCGTGCGGTGGAATACGCGCCGTGTTGGTTGAAATCTCCCTAAAATCACAGAAGAAAGAAAAAAAGGGCAGCCCTAGAAGACTTCCTAATAGCCCGACAGCCATATATTGAACAGCCGAATCCAGTGAAATGTTATTTGTGCAAACAGCTCTTAACATTAAAATGAAGAAAAGAAATGCAGACGCAGACAGCTGATTCGAGAGCGACTCTGGTCACTCCAGCGTTCCTACTGGACGTACAAATGCAAACAGAGAAAAGGCTCTTGAAGGTGTGTAGTTCTCAGTGGAGCACACCAGGGGGTAGATCCTCTCAAAAAGTCCCTAAATCGTTTGGTGTGAAAGTGTCCAAAGATACCCCAACGCACCACTGCGTTGCACCCAGCACTGTGATCAGACGCAGAGGATTCGGCTTCAGATGGCCAAATGCGTTCTCACAGCCAGACGTTCGACTTCTAAAACCATCCAAACTTATTATATTTTATTTATGCTGGCCCTAAGTATAACCTGAATATGTAATGGCAGGGCTTGGAAACTGGTACAAATGCAGGATGATTCTTAAAGAGGGTTACTAATTCCCTGGAATCGGCACCGCTTATGTGGAAAGTTGTAGGAGTCACAGATCTAAAGCGCACACATCAGTCACAAATCATGCTGCTTATTTGCACAATCTGCAAAGTCCAACATGGCAATAATGATCAACAAACAATATACTGAATAGCCATTTATGTATTAAAACAGGTCAATTTTGTTTTTTCCTGAAAATGTTTTCAGTTTATATAAAAAAATAAATAAATAAATAAATAAAAGGCGGATGGGTGGTGCCTTTTAGAAAGTGCTGCGAAAAACTATGCGCAGTTGCAAGTTTACAGCTTTAAGCCAAGGCCGTCTAATTGAAGCAGCGGGAGAGCTGTAAAAGAGCAAAATTTACACATGTTCGAGCCATCAGCCTCCTCAACGTCACATTGTCTTCAAAGGCCGAACATGACGTCTGGTTCGTTTGATCCTACGTCCAAGGGCACAGTTACACTGAAGCTCCGCCTACCTCCATGATTTCATGCTCAAGTTTAACAGCAGTGGGCAGAGCTGATAAATATACGACGGTGAGAGACTCACGTTACGGACGACGGATCAACTGTTAAGTGCATATGCATATTAGTGTATGTATGTACGTACGTGTGTGTGTGTATATATATATATATATGTATGTGTGTGTATAACATTTTTCTCTCCATGTGTTTATAAGAACCTGAGAATTTTTACAGCTCCACAGATCAGATTTCCCCACCTCAGCTCTCTGTGTGTGGTCTGGGCAGCATCATGAACTCAAAGCTGCACGAGAAAGTTCACGAGTGTGTGGAAATGACTGGAAGGGTGTCCACGGCTTATGAATGCAGAAGTGTAAGGCGGCACGGCGGCCTGTTTGTTCTGCAACCACAGTAACGGCGAGGCTGGAGGGACGCGCTGGAAAACTTCTGAACTGCCCACAGGCGAGGACCCTGTTTAACGTCTGGCAGATCACATAGTCTCGTTCGGCTCCACATCCTTCGCAAACATGTGGCCGCAATTGAGTGGAACAGCCCCTCCCCCAGGTCACCATCTCGCCAGTGGCGTGTAAACATCCCTGGGCCGCACGGCTCACTGAACCACACTCGAACGGCCCCGACCGATCCGGCTCTCGAAGCCAAGCCTAAGCTATTCCTCAGGGGCCAATCAAAACCAAGGTCGGTAAATTGGCAGACCTTAGCGGCGGCCGTTCCGAGCAGAGCGACTGTATTCGGCTCGCGCGAACACGTGTTCCTCACTTGATTGAGGGGCGGGCCATTAACGTGCGGTGGAGCGGGAGGGTGGGGGTGTTTGGTGCAAATTGTGCACTGATGTGGACTCTGACAAACCAATCAGGCTCAGATAATCAGGAGACAGGAAACCCACTGATTGTTCAGGTCTGTTTCTGCAGGGTTAGGGGTCAAAAAACACTCAGGGCAGCATAAATACAAGAACAAGTGGAGCATTCAGAAAGTGGGGCTTCAAGTGAGTGATATGCAAGAGGGTTAAGTTTACAGACTGATGCATCTTCCTGGTTTACAACAACAACACTACGAATATTAGTTTAATGCAAAAAGAAAAAGCAAAACAAAACAAACCACAATACTGAGGTCTAGCTACATTCTGCAGATCTCGGAGTAAACATAACAAATGGTGGATCCTACCTGAGAAGGGAACCAGGGCAACAAGGCATGATGTCTCAGAAAGCAAGGGTTGGCCAGATTCATGAGTGTTGACGGACGGGACGTCCCACGTTGAGGAAATTTCCAGGTTAGTTTCAAGAAGCGGCGCCACCAACGTGCCCAAGATCCCTCGACGGAGCTACTGGTTCGGAAAGATACAGAGACAGTTAAGAAAAAGCGTACTGAAATAAAAGTTAATGAGTAAAATATAATGCTAAAAATAAAAAGACATCATGATAATTACAATAGGAAAAGCAAGAAAAATACAACAGCACAAAAAAAAAAAAAAAAAAGATTAAAATGATACCATCCTGAAATAAAAAGTTGCCCAAAAACATTGCATTTAACAAATACTTTTGTTAAATGTGCTGAAATACTGTCTTTGTAAAACACACAGATAACCTCCAAGAGCCCTTGTCCATTGGAAATAAAACACCGAGCACTAATAGCCAGCAAAAGGTTTCATGATCCACCTTCAGCATTTGCTGATGTTTCCGATTTACACCGGCGCTGAGCCACACAGTCGGGGGAAAGCCGAAGAGAGGGGTTTCAGTTTACAGAATATTGAGTTAGAGCCTGTGCTCATATTTGCACCCGGTCAATGCACAGATACACAGCTTGGATTCAGACTAAAAGCTGTTTGGCACTCTACTCCGTTATACTGAGCGTTCGGTTTGGTGAGGCGTATAATGGGCTCCTCGAAATTGCACTCGAGTTGACTGCGACGTTAATACATGCAGTGATGCCAGTCCACTTTTGCGCTGTTCGCAAAAAAATATACCAGACGCCGAAACTGCATTCGGACACTTCTGGACTCGGTCGAGACGAGGACAGCAGCCAGTTTTCCGAAGCGCTCGGAAACCGAGCTGCACGTGCTCACGTGGAATTTTGCAGAGTTTATTTCAACGAGCAGGCCACCCAGCAGGAACTGCTCAGCGTTCCAATGAAATATTTAACCATCCAACACATCGTTCTTATGTTTAGGTTACGAGCGCGTGGACACACACACAAAACTGTACCTCTACATAACCATAAGAGAACAACATGTAGTCGAGATCAGTGGATTGAACACCACGGATTTTCCTGGCATGTTTTTTTTAACCGACGGCGGCCATCACGACCAGTGACGGCTGAAGGGAGTACGAGTCGAGGCTTTGAAGACGCCCCTGGCAGTTAATTCCGACGGGTTTAGTAAAGCCGACAGAAAAGCATGCGGGTGGATGAAAAGCAGCTGGGCCGAATGCAATCAAAGTGGACGATCGACCGTATCTAATTGAAATTAAAGCCCATGAAATGAGAAGGCCAGAGCGGCTTTTGGGGGGACTGGTGGGAGGCCACCGACATCTCATCCTGTGCGAAACAGAATTCCCATTAGACGCCACCAGACTATACGCCGCCTTGCATCTTTAACAGAGAGGTGAAGGTTCAGAAAGATGTTCCAGTCCAGTATTATTAATCTGGTGTAGCTGTTCTCCTGGAGCTCATACATCTTCTCAAACCATAAATCATGGATGAAGGTTTATTTTTTTTTATTATTTTTGAAGCAGGCCACTGGAAATAGTTCCACCTGCAACGTACGCGATAATAATAATAATAAACCTATTATTAAAAATACATGAGGACTTACCTACATGGTGGATGCTCCACCATTCCAAGTCTAATAATATGCTTGGGGCGTGGCAAGTCCTAACGTAGGAGGTGTTACTACAGAAACGGTTATGTATTCGTACGAGCCCGTTATAACCATGACGACGATGATTATTAAATCAAAGAAAACCACAGAATCACTGATGACCTTTCTCTATAAACAGATAGATATTTTTTTCAAAAACAGGGGGTTCACTACGGCCAAGCCGGTTTCAACTTTGGGCTTCTCGGAGAGATGACGACCTGCTTTTTGCTTTCTGGTGAGAGAATGACTTTCAAAATGCCATAACAAGCGATGGCAGGTACTGACGGCGTTTGCGGACGTTCCAGAACAAACCCAACTCGACTAAAACGACGTCTCAAAGTGTGACGTTCGACACATTTAAAACTGTAATGGTTGTAATGGCAAATTGGGGTGGTTTATGAGAAATAAACCACTTTGTGGTTCATGCTGTTTTAGGAAAACGATCCACTTTGGTGTGGTTGCAGTTACTCTGCTTCATGTCGGGCCATCACTCACCACCCTTGCGTGGATCATTGTTCATTAAACAGCACGGCCCGCTGGGTGTTATTCCTCACGTAACGGCATTGGTTTCTTCGACTTGAGCCAACTACATAGGTTTAAACCGGAGCGTTTGACTAACAAGTACGTTTTGGGATTTTTTTTGTTTTGTTTTGTTTATTAATTACTGCTACTTTGCTTTAAAAAAAAAAAATTCTGACCAGGCCAAAGACTTTTAATTTTTTATTTTTTTTTTAATTACCCTTAGGTGTCAATTTTTGCTTTTTGGCCCGTCTCAAACGTATACGGCGAACCCCCGCAACATCACGGTTCACCTATCGCGGGTTCAGTGTATCGCGGATTTTCACATTTTGATTCACGGGATTTTTTTGGCTTTCGCGGGACTCTGGAATACAAATTATAAAATAGTTAAAAAAAAAAAAAAAAAAGTTAATTCAAATATTAAAATCGAAATAAAACAGCATGTGCTGTATTTCATCAGCGGGTGAATACACGGTGGCGGGGTACGCCACTTGCGCTTCAGCTAGTAAACAGGAAGTGACCTCACCGGCAGCAAGTATGCATGTAGAATTTTATATGTTATTAAAACGACGTCTGTTTAAGAGTGTAGAAAGTGTTTAAGAGCATAGGATGTATTTAAGAGTATGGGAAAGGTTAATTAGAGTGGAAATGGTTAATAAAGCCTTAATTTTATATATATATAAAAATAAATATGACGACGCTTCTTCGCGGATTTCACCTGGCGCGGGGGTGTGTGTGCCGGAACGTAACCCCTGCGATAGGCGGGGGTTCATTGTACATAAAAACGATAAAAATGTCAGCGTCCTCCGATGTCGGTGAGGCCGTAAAGAGATAAAGCTGATAAAAGGTGTTAATAATGAGCCTCTTAGTCTTACGAGCTTCCTTTATCAGAGTAAAGCTAGTTTACTATCTAACGCATAGCAGCTCTTCATATTCCCGCAGCTGTTTAGGACGGAATTTGTCCAACAGCAGGTCTTAAATTATACCCCGACATCCCTGAGGAGAACAAAAGGGGCTGCAAAGCTTCAACATGATCATATCCTGGAACATTAATGACAAGCGTCAAAGATGAACAACACTGATGTGACATGGGTTTAAGTTGGCCTGCGTTCTGCTCGCTCCATGAGCTAATGTTGATCCCAAATGGCCGCTCTTTTTCTGCCATTTTAAAGGAAAGACAACAAGTCTCCTAACATTCCACTACATAAATGTACAAGGAAGCCAAAACGGCATGAGGAATCCTGGATTCACGTTTTTTTTTTTTAAATAAACAAATACTTTTACTCTTAAACAATACGGTGCTTTGTGCTGAAGGGTGAGTAAGACTCGAGCCTAGTGTCCGAATTTGCATACGTCAAAATGTTGACTTAGCAAAGCTGTCCATTTCTCACCCTTAACATTCTCCATCTTGGCTATGGGAAACAAAACAAAAAAAAAAAAAAAAAACAAGGAGTGGGACCACCGGCCTATTCTCAGCCTCTTCAGCATGTCGATCGGGACATGATTTACACGGCGCATGAAATATCGATGTACACAATTGAGAAAACGTAAACGTCACCACCAACAAAACAACCGGTAAGCCAAACAGCCATGTTGTGAACGTTCGGTCTCGTAAGCGTGCAATCTGCCGTGCTCAATTTGAAACAACGCTCAATTGGATTGGATCAGGGAGGGCATTTTAGGCAAAAAGTACCATTTAAAATGTTCAGTAGTCAAATAACACCACAAACACGGGTTAAAACCTCAACCTTTATCCACTACCACACGTGTGTGTGTATATTTTATATATCTATCTCAGTCTGTTAGATGATAAAGTACAGTGAGGGACACTTTCAACTCTCTACACATGGTGCACACCATCAGACGCTTCAAAATTTTCACATTTAACAGTCCACGTGAGACATTTAGTTAACTTCCAGCATGTTCATATAAATAGTCTACCTAAGGTGGGTTCAGAGACAAGTAACAAGCGCTTTGCACACGCTTTTTTCTCCTTGTTTTACAAACATGTCCTGTGGGACAAGTCGAAAGATACACTACGACGACATGCCGTTCCTGAGACAGAAAGCCATGCTACGCTGAGAACACAAAATAATCTGAAAATCAGCTTTATGTAGCTTTCAGACTTGCAGCTAATCCACAGTGAGCATGGCTTGATGACTTAGCAATGACTTAAACCATGGCCACGCTGGAACCCAAAGTCAAAGCAGAGATGGTTTCCTCGAGGACTTCATGGAACGGGATCGACTACCAGAAGGACTACCGGATGGACTACGGACGTCATGCTGCCATTGAGCGTCAGGCGGCCTTTCTCAGATTAATGCAGACGCAAGGACACCACCAGAGTCCTTCTCTTCTTCTGCTTTTTGTTTTTCCCCCTCAAATGCTTCCGCATGTCACAGCACCTACTGTTTTTGCAAGCCAGCCAAATGGGAGTGCAATCCTTATAAATTACATTACAAACAAGCAGTGAAGTCCCAAAAATCAGACCGACAGCACAAACGTCCAACATGCCAACATTTTTCCATCGACACGGTTGGCTCTGGTGTTCTCCCTGGCAAATCTGAACGACATCTGGATTTTTGCAAAGCTGCCTTGTGACAATGTTCTATTGTTAAACCATGACGTGAGGAAAATCGAACTGAACGGACTGACGTTCTGGAAATGCATCGGAACCCAACTAGTGATCAAGACCTATCAAAACAAATTGCTGGTCTTTAGCGTTCAATGAATTTGATTAAAAAACAAAATCAAGACGGGAAAACTACTTACTGTACTTTGCAAACAAACCCAAATCTGTTCCCTGTAGGCTTCGAGAGGCTTTAACCCCAAGCGCGATGCTCTGTTCGAATATCCATGCTTTCCGTACTTACTATGCGTAGTTTGAGTACGTACGGCGTTCCCATTACGATTGCGGTGAAAATAAGTGCCCTGAAAGGACCCGGATGGTGCCCTCATAACGGTTAAATCTTGGCGTGTGCAACAATGTACACTTTTCGCACTCGACGGCCTCCATCTTAGCTACGTAGCAGAAGAGGCGGACCCGACTCGGATTGAAAAATAAAAGAAAAATGGCTGCCGGGACGGATTTTCCACACAGCCTGCATTAGCGGAGTCATTTTGCAAGCTAGGAATCCATGCAGGGTTAAAAATCTGTTCGCTGTTCGAAGTCGGGGACGATTTTTGGCGAGGTGACGAGCCACGGCGGCAGTCGTGCTCGTAATTTCCGGTAAGTGCACCATGATGGAGTAGGCGATTTGGAACGCCGCTTACCTACTGAAATCTGCTCACTTAGTAAATGCGGACAGTGTACTTACTACGTGTACGTGTACTCATGAAAGTATTGATATTGGAACACAGCACGAGCCTTTCCCAATCACCTCCTGGCACATCATTCGTTTTCATACGCGTTTAACCTTTATTTATGATGATCTCCTGCTTCTTTGGTTGAATTATGCCACAAGGATGACGTCTAACCGAACACCGACCGAGCTTTCAGTCGTAGTTCTGCAGCCCAGGGAACACGACGCACATTAAGACCGAGTTGTACTCGGGATACATGACTCATTAGAGCTCTGAAAACTGATCTGAAATATGCCTCATACTTGAGACTGTGTGCCATAAGCACGCCGACACCTGATGCTGAAAAGAAAAAAAAACAAAAAAACAAAAAAATCAACCAGCATCTTAAAACACACATTTTTAGATTTGCTCAGATAACAGACAGACTTTTCAACAGCCCTAGTAAAGGGGTCTCATAAGGAAAGAACAAAGACCGCTTGTAGGCCACCACCTAGGAGGAGAACAACGAGCAACACTAGTCCTGCATGACGTTACACCAGGCTAGACCAGTGGGGTGGTGGTAGGATCCAAGCACGGTTGAGAATGTGTGTGTACTCTTATACGTGCCAGCTCCCATAAAACAACCCAATTTCTTTCGTTCCATTAAAAAAAAAAAAAAAAATTCATTTATCTATTAATTTTTAAAAAATACTCCCGAAACAAACGCCCCTGACTGAAATGTCCTTTAGTGGACACGACCAAAGAGACTCATGCTGATGAAAATCCAACGCGAAAGCTGAATAAGAATTAGCTTATTGTGCGATAGTTGATAGCTCCCATGTCGGTACGACGACCATTAAAAAAACACTTAGCGAGAAAAGACTCATACAGGAAATCGAATACCTGGACTAACCCATTACATCAACCAGGCAATTGAAGCAATGACAAAGTAACACTGTGTAAGTAAGACTAGTCTTACTATTCTGGGAAGAATCTGAATAAAACCCATGAAAACAAAAGCAACGCTATTGAATTTAACAGCCCTCCTTTATTTCGTTTTTTTTCCTTCTCTCTTTCTTCCTTTTTACCTTCTCTTCTATCCTCAGAGCTCCTGAAAAGACGTGTTCTTCGGTTGCCAGCACCACACAAGTCATTTGTAGACTCAGTGCTCATTAAGATCGCCCGATAACATTCAGCGAGAGAGAAAAAGTCGCCGAGCCAGGAAGTGCATGCTTGGCTCAGCAGTAAAAAGGGAAGTAAACAGGTAGGCTATTGCTGCCACCAGGGATAAGATCTCTCCAAACTGTTACCGTAGGCCTCCTTTGGATTCTCAAAACCAAGTCTTATGTCAGCAAAGGCCCGTATTACAAAGGAAAAGCTCTGAAAGCGGACAGTGAACACACACACACGGCTCCATCGCTCAACTGACAATACGTTACCAAGTGGTTAACTGACGTAACTTGGGTGAAACAGCTTAACTGGTCTATTGGAGTATTGCACACAGCTGTGCTTAGGTGAGGTTGAAAAACTAGCACGTTGCTTTCTCCTGGCCTTCGGCTAAAGGCGCACAGATTGAAGCAGTAACCCGACTCTCGTGCTTGCCTCCGATACACCCCCCCCAACCAGCACTATACTCTTCCTGATGAAAGCTTGAGGGGTCGGAAAAGAGAGAGTCCCGGCCGTAACGGGCGAGGTAAACAGGCTAGACGTTCTGAGAAATTCAAAACAGGAGTGTTTAGAAAACTGGCAGCGCACTTGGGCATTTAGTTCGAAATGTTAAAACCGTGCAATTTCCAAAACGCTAACAAAGGTGTCGAGAAGCGAGTTTGAACTTTACAATCCTACTGGGGGGGGGGAATCACGTGTGTGTGTGTGTGCGCGCATCTGAAACGCAGAGACACGCTAGTAATCAGCAGCCCATCTACCCACAAGTTCCCCAGTTACACAAGCACCACCGTGACATTAAGAGCCATGAGAACAAAATGCACATTTTCATGGGAGAACACAGTTTCACATCACAGAGTGAATGAAACCAGGAGAGAGAAAAACAACAGGAGAACTGTACTGAAATCCAGACAGAACAAAAGCTCAGCTCTATTTTGTCCGTCTCCGTGAAGCACAGCCAGGGGGCCCAACGTGCCCCCCCCCCCCCACCCCCGTTATACTGATGAAAAAAAAACCCAAAACACTACCAACCTTTATAAAACCTCGATCTATGACCAGGTTCTTACAATTATTAGCCTGTTCGA
>JAQLOM010000006.1:14828500-14840697 GCA_030068315.1 Chrysichthys thysi
CACACACACACACACACACACACACACACACACACACACACACACACACACACACACACACACACACACCATCCATGGTTGATATTTTACATACACTTCATCATATGCCACTCATCACCTCTAACTGTCAGCCAGCGTAAACGTATGAAAAGGACAGTGCAATGACGTGCTCAAACTGGTCTCGCTTTATCCATGTCTCCTTCAGTGACTCAATTAAATTTAATACTTCAACAAACTGAACTTCAGGTTAAAATTATAATAAATTCCGGGCCACACGGCTATTCTTTTGGACCATATAACACATGGTTATTGATGCAAGTTAGTTGTAATGGCACCGTCCGGGGTCGCCCACATGAGGATCGGTTCCTTTCAAGGTTTCGTCCTCTTGTCGTCTCAGGGAGGTTTTCCTTGCCACCCTGGCTACAGACTTGCTCGTTAGGGGCAAAGATATTTTATATATACTCCAGCCCACTCAAGGCTGCGGTCTGTCCTGGCTCCTCATTGGTGGAATGATCTTCCCATCGAGGTCAGACCTGCCGACTCCCTGATTACCTTCAAACGCAACCTGAAGACCCCCCTCTTCAGGCTGCACCTCTCCCCTGCGTCCCTGTCCACTGTCTAATCCCGTTGTAACGCAGGCTTCGTTCGGTCTAGCCTGGTCACGATGGAGTCAAGTTAGCTCCTGGGGTTTTGTTCTCCTTTTCGTTAGATCTGTGGTATTATGTATTTACATCTGCGCTGATTTATGGGTCGCTCTGTTTTCACTGCTGTTAGCTGATTGGTCCTTGTACAGAATATTACACTAGGTGTTTTTCTGGCACTTATTCACTTGGCACATGAACTTCCTTTGTCTAGAAATTGTACTATTCTTGAACCTGGCTTTTGCACTTGTTGGATAAGAGCGTCTGCTAAATGCCTGTAATGTAATGCAATGTAGTGTGATATTTATGGATACATGTAGAGATTTGGAATTTGAATTGGAATTTATAGATTTCTACAAGGGAGAGATTTGGGGGCTGGTCCATTGTTAAAAGCAGTATGCAAATACAATTGAATTGAAAGTTATTTTCGAAAAGCTTTCTGCTGGACGATGGCTCTACCGAGCACACACAGACTCCGCCTGCTACTTTTCATGCCATTAGTGCCAAGCGGTTTGATTTTGAACCATCAGTTTGACTTGATCTACAAAATTTGGGCACTTTATATTTTACGTGCTCAGTATAGTACTGTATTTAAAAAAAAAAAAAAAAGAAAAGAAAAGAAAAGAAAAGCCCATAATGGCAGTTCACTTTATGATTTAGATTTGCTGGAAGAAAACGATTTTTATTTGCAAACTTTCTATTCACATACACCACATATACTTATATGGGACAAAATGATCAGCATTTTTTTTTCCTTTCCTTTTTCTCTCCAATGGTCACAGACGACTTTGGAAAGAACCCTCAATTAATGCCATTTCTCTCAGCTCAGACACTGATGCCGGGAATACTTGGGTAAACAAGGGCTAATGGGGGTGTGGGGGGGGTAAATTAACTAAAGGTTTGTTTTCTTTTTAGCTCCTTCAACGTACAGCCTAAAGATACAAACAGGGTAGTCTGGAAATACCCAAAATGCCCTTGATTCGATCTACCTGCTTTAGTGCCAACAGCACCTCTCACAATCCAGGGCATAATTGCTGCCAGGCAGACACGTGCTCGTCGGTCTGATCCAATCTAAATCCACGGTCTTGCCCAACCAGCCCCTCGTAGCAGACTTTCACTGTTCATTAAACCCTCCAGAATCACACTAGTGTCCTGTGCCATAGGACACATTTTCATCAACAAAATGTCCTTTGGACAGATCAGTTAACTGTACGTCGCGTTGACGAGTTTCAAGTCGCCTGATCTACCAGTCAAATTATTCACAGATTAGTAGACTGGATGTAAACCTAGCTACAATCTCAAACCGATACCTTTAACACAATGGATTGTAAAAGTAACTTCTATGCTGCCTTTACTACCAAAGAGTTCATATGATTTAGCTGGAAAAGGACGCTTTTCTTAGCCGATACTCAAGGCATGTGCGGGGTTAAAAGAAATAAGGAGCATCAAAATCCCCCTGACCGGGCTAAATAAAACGAGAGGTTATGTAAGGAATCTCACTCTATTTCTTTCACTTTTCCCTCTCCAGCATCACTTTATCTCTCTCGGTGTGATGAAAAGATCTCCAAGTCTGCGCCCGAAGTCAGATTTTAGTCGCATACTAGAACACTGCAGCAAACATTACATCTCTACCTTAACCACGCACTGAACGCTCGCTCAGAAGCACACACATACACTCGCACAAAGACAAAAACCCAGAGCGCTGCCAGAGCATTCTGCTCTCCGCTGCGCTGTTCTCAGCTATTTTTCCCTGAAGCTCTGGCAGCAGCATTAGTGGACTGCCGAGCAGATTTGCCATTATGTCTATAAATTCTCAGTGGTTCTACTGCGCTGGCCTGGTTTAGCCTCATAAAAACGGTATTCTCTTTAACAAAACACTCAGACCAGACGAGGACCACGTCCAGGAGCAAGACACATGGAAAGATACCCAACGCGAAAATGACCCGAGGACACTAAAGTCAATCAAACACAAGACACGGGCTTGTTAGTTTTTTTTCTGCAGTCTGCGCAAAAGTCGCTGGACCATGTAAATGCACACTCGTCATTGTTCTGCCGTTAACAGAAAACCTTAAGGGCGTGAAGATGAATTTTAGAGCTCTGGATGGAAGGCATGAGTTAAACAGGACTCAGGATGAAGAGAAAAGAGGGAGGGAGGTGGATTATGGATTCCATCCTGGTGCGGCCGTTTGCCCTTTTCTCCCACCTTCTTTATTTTATTTACAATGCACCGTAAATGAACAATGAAGTGAGGGAGCGGTGGAGGGAGGAGTGGCAGTTGGCACATAGGTCACAAGGACATAGAGAAAGAGGAAGAGAGAAAACGGGCCGTTCGATGTCGGCTTCCTTGACACTCATAGGGAGAGATTAACGTGCACTCATGAGTACAGTTGCAGTGTGTAGAAACCAACGTACGCACGTGTGGGTTCCTATCCTTGCGAAGACCCTCAACTGAAATAATTATTAAGGCAATTAATTAATACTCAGGAACTAAAAGAAAACATTTTTTAATGACATACGTTCCCAGAAGGTCAAAGTTGTCAGATATCATTATATTTTAGGAATATTTGGTCCCCCACCAAGATATAAGAACATGCCCATGCCCATGCCCATGCAGACACCCGCACTCACACGCATAAGAAACGGTCTGCCACTAATACGCAGTTCTAAAATGCAGCGAATGTATAAATTGTAGCTCATATAGTGAGCATATGTAGTGAATAGGAAGCCAAGAAATCCAACCTATACAGTACAGGTCGTCCTCAAGTACCGTCACACCCATCATAAGTCAAAAATATCATAAGTCGAACGAACCACTGTGCTGAACTACTTAGCCTAGCTTAGGTATCCCAGCCTAGCTTACTCAGGAGTCTTTTCCTGTAGAAGACCGCACACACTCACTGAAGACTTCATTTAAATTGCATTTCTGTCAAATGAGAGAGTTTGTCAGAGAGGTCCGCACCTGGTCTCTGAGCTCCGTCGAGCCGCTACACCTCGCTACACAAATACTGAGCACCGGCTATAGACAGACGCCTCTGAAGCTGTTCCGTTAATAATAATGAAAAAAACCCCGAGGTAATGCACTGTACAGTACACCGATACACAAGGTAACTCCATGAGTTGCGGGAGAGAGTGAGGCATCACGCGAGGCGAGTGATCCGGGAGTCGGCCGTGTACTTCTGAACACCCATGTACATCATACGCTGTTACGCTGGCCTGCCTGCCCACGAATTTGAAATATTTTGTGAATATTTTTACAATTTTTAGTGGATCACAGTTGTTCTGTCCTCAGATTTATTTACTTTAAATGTGAGATGTTTTGCTAAGAATACTATTCGATGTACAGTATTAAAATGATCTGATATTGATCTGTATTCATACAAAGATAGACGCACTGGGTAATAGGGTTATTTTGGGAAGGACCTTTATTTTGACACATCTTTGTCAGTGTGCGACTGCTGACCTCTCTGGTAACCGTGGTAATCTCCGACGAAAAGAAAAAGCACGCTCTGTACCGCCGAGTCTTGTGAATTTTCTCATGCCCACAAAAGCAATAGCTCGAAGTTTATTATCCCTTTCTGCATAAGTCAACATGTACTGTATATTCACTCTAGATTAACATCTATTAAATTCTGTTGATGTTCTCAGCCTCGGTTTGTTGCGAGTGAACTGTGTGGATTCACGTTGCGTACATGCTAACGTTAACGAACTAGCCATGGTAACGTGTGCGTGGAGCAAGGTTAACTTATAGCATTGCTGTTCATGAACTAACTTAGCATTTGTTCATGTGTGATTTATTTATAGTTAAGCTCAGAATGTTAATTGGTAATTATTAGACTTGCTGTACTGGAAAGAGACTTGAAGCTTTATTCTCTGTGTTTGTTACAGTTTTCCACTCATGGTTTATTTTTTTTTTTTTTATCTACCTATTGACCCAATAAATGCAGCCAGGTGTTTGCTATCCTGGCTCAGTTGAAAACCTGAGTTTGGCTTGCTGCTGATCTGTGCTAACGTACTAGATTAGCATAATGCCCAGGGAGAACAGTACAACAATCGTCATCGTAACGTGGAAAAATCATAAGCCGGGCCATCGTAACTCGGGGAGCACCTGTATATGGAAGATTTACATGTGAAAAAAATGTGCAAAACACTTTAACACCGCATTTTAAAATTTGAACGATGATTACGTGTGCAGTGTGCAGTGTTTAGTGTAGCCACCTATAAATAGAAATACACAAGGGAGAATCAAAGGAAAGGCGAAATCCATTTTAACGGCTTTAACAGAAATAACTGTGAGAAATTGAATGGATCGCAATTCCACATGGTCCCCGTGAAAGACGCTGCATTTGTCGTATCGTTCATCTAGCTTCTGTATTCCGCCAGAGGAGAAATTTTTCGTCTGCTCCCGAAGCCAGGTGAGCACCGTTTCCTTTACTTCATCATCAGAGGTGAATCTGCGACCTCGCCTCGCCTCCTTCAGTGGATCAAACATGTGATAATCGCTCCACACCGGATCCCGGCTTTAAGGAGGATGTTTTCTTCCGATTCTGAAGACGTTGGAACTTGAATCTCTACTGTCTCTGATGCTGTATGAGGATGTGCATTGTCATGGTGCAGCAAGACTGTTTTGAACAGTATTCCTTTTCTTTTGCTGCGAATTGCAGGTTTAAATTCATTTCACAGCAATGTACAGTAATTTGCACCGTTCAGTGTTTGCCCCTGTGCTTGGAAATGCACCAGAATAGGAACCTTCATGTCCCAATGAAGCGTTTTTTCTTGGGGGAGGGTGGAATTTTGAATTTCGTCTTTGACGGAGAACACGGATGTCCCCTACACCATGCTTTGACTTTTGCTCTCAGGGCTATCGTGTACCGGTAATCGAAAAAACTGCCTTTACTTTTTGACTGCCCCCGGTACTGTTTGCAAAAAGCAGATCTCACATCGGTTATGGATACAGCTTCTAGTTACTTTTACTTTATAACACAAAACCCCTCACCATTATTTCATTTTTTCACCTTTATTTTTTTTCTTTTTAATGCCACCTGTCAGAATGTTAACCCGTTCGGACAAAGATACTATGCGGGTTTTAGATAAATTCTTTCCAGGAGTTAAATCACCTGTTACATTTTAGACACCGCACATTGTACACGCACAAACTTTTGTAGCTGTAAGAAGAAAAAAAAAAGTGTAAGCTTAGGGAGTCAACTTACAGCTGTGTTTGTGGTGGTACGCAATCGTAATACTGGCTCATTAATATTTAAATATATCTGAAATCAGACATTTCAGGTCATGTAAATGCAATTGCTGTCAGTCGAACCTAATAGACACAGCTAGGACACACAGCTACAATAACAAGTGTTTAAGTGGCAATAAAGGGTGTGTGTGTGCTCCATGTGGGCTATGATGACTCAGAGTGACGGACGCACCCATTCCTTGTGCGTCAGTGGCTGACACATCATGAACGGCTCCTCAAGGAGAAGCAACATTATGCACACTGCTTGTGCTCTTAAGACCTACATGACTCTGTTTCCACCCGTACACACACACACACACACACACACACACCCACCCACCCACACACCCATACAAACACACACACACACACACTCAACACACACACACACACACACACTCAACACACACACACACACACCCATACACACACACCCACCCACCCACACACACACACACACACACACACACACACACGCGCGCGCGCGCACAGGAAAACAGTGTGTAACTAATAAAATGCTTTTCTTACAGCACAATCAAATTGCAACCCAGCACTTTTCCTAAAGTGGACTAAATGCAATTTGGGTGAAAGTGACTAGTTAGTAAGAGGCGGGAAAAGTCAATTAATGAATTCATCTAACAATTCCCTACGATCCACAGCTTGGCGTTGTTCATTCATGTAACTCGATCTGGTGGGAGAAAGGAGTCGCTCGCCTTTAATAGCTGCTCGCTGGACTGCTTCCAGACCGGAGTAAGAAATGCTTCAGCGCAGGAGCAGGAAACTAACAGAGCTAAGAGCTAAGAACTGGTTCGAGAGGAAGAGGATGAGGGCGCGACGAAGACAGAGCTCACTTTAGCCATCTGTGTAGGAGCGTCTCTGAGCATCTGCTTCCAGAGCTCTCTCCTGGCCACACTTGCATTTGCTCTTCCTCATGCCTGGGGTAGTAATTAACATGATGGACGTTCTATTGAGCCTCGGTGTGTGTGTGTGTGTGTGTGTGTGTGTGTGTATGGTTCATTGAGTGGGAGTTGTGAGAAATTCTAATTAAGCCTTTTATGCATTGGGCAATGTCAAGTTCAGGCTCTCACGCCCTTTCCTCTCACCTGTGGTCTTTCTTTAGCGTCACAGTAATACCTCTAATACCTCTGCTCACATGAGACCTAGGGCATATATTTATTGCTGTCCTGTTTGTAAGAGGTTTTAGTGAAAGGTTTGCTTTGTGTAAGGTCCTAAATATAGAGAATGATTAATATGTGAGCCAGCTCTTATAGATTTTCATTAATAATGAATATCATCCCTGAAATATGCATTTGAACTGATGAGGACGGTGTAGGATTCATAACCCCGTTAGACATCCTCATATTTCACCCAAGCATTGTGACTGACAGCTTGTGACCCAGTTTATCTCAGTGGGAACAAGACAGATCACTTGAGACACTCTTCTCACTACGTCTCTCTTGCTCTCTCTCTCTCTCGCTCTCTCTTACTTTTTCAAAGAAGAAAGGACTACCTGAGAATAACTTTGGCATTCCTATATCTGAGCGGGCGGGAAAGATCCACTCGGTGCACAAGCACAAAAACATCAAAACACCGAGTTGGGTCTCTCGGCACTACGCCAGTCCCTGTAGTGTTGATCCTGAACACAAGGACAAACCAAAAGGCAGTGGACATCTTCTATTTTTCACCCTCGCTCTCTCTTTTATCTCCTTTTCCTTTAATCCTCTAATCTCTCTCCTGCTTCTTCTAGTATTGCTCCATTTTGGGCCCTTAGGCAGTTTTCATGCCTTTGTTGAACTGGTTCATTTTTTGTTCAATAGATGCATAAAACTTGATCGCTCTCTTTCGAGAAGCACATCAATCTCTTCTAACATCCCTGCTTTTCAATATTAATAAAGCCTTTCAGTATGACAAGAATGATATTTCGGCATGGTGACAGTCAGCCCATCATCAATCCGGCCTCTGGAGAACTTCAGAGTCGGCAAACGATTCAGACCTTCACAAGGGGTTGTACCTGACATGCAGGGACTTCTGGGTAATGGACCAGGACCAGGATGGGTGCAGATAGGTGTGTGGGGCAGGAGTGGCCTCCAGGTTGATTGACGTCAAACTGCTAAGACTGTTAACGTCGGGACTTTAGGGAAGCGGAACAGATGGAAAGAGGGAAGCCCAATATATGGCCAAAAGTTTGTGGACACCTGATCACCACACCCACATGAGCTTGTTGGACATCCCATTCCAAAACCCAAGCCATTAACATGGACTTAAAAAAATTTTTGTTTGCTTCAGTATTTATATTAGCCTTGACTGGAAATCCCTCCTCTACCAAACTTTACAACTGACACTACACATTTGGTAGTTGGCTTTCAAATTTGGCATCCGCCGAATCTTGATTCGTCCATCGGACCGCTAAATAGTGAAGTGTCATGCAGAACTAAAAAAAAACTCCCACATATCCATGCTCCAGAGTCCAGTAGCAATGTGAATTACATCACACCAACCAATAATAACCCATAGTGCTATTTTGCTTGTGCTTGTGTGCAGCTCTTCGGCCACAGAAGCCTGTTTCATGAAGCTCACAACGCACAGCTCTTGTGCTGAAGTTGCTTTAAGGGGCAGTTAGAAATGCTGTTTTGAGTGACAGACGATATGTGATTTGTATACGCTACAATTACACAATAAACCTACGAATTTACACCTCCCGTGCGCCTACAGCTGACGGGCAGGATCAAGTAGGGTAGAAATTTCAAAAACTGACTCTTGACAAAGGTTGTATCCCCAGACAGTGCTACATTTAACGTCACTGTGCTCCTCGGTATGACCCATTCTACTGCCAGTGTTCGTCTACGGATAGCCCGAGGCTATGTGCTTAATTTGTTTTGCACCTGTTAACACCAAGTGCTCCTGAAACACCTACAGCTCAATAATTAGGTGGGGTGTCCACATACTTTTGGCCATGTATTATAAGTCACAAATAACAAGACAGGTGAATAGCTTACAGGAATAGCTCCAGCTCGAGGACTCAGACGCCTTTTTCAGGCCTAAATGTTTGATTAAACACGTTCAAAATGGAGGTGTCACATACAATGCTGCTCACCAGAGCTAAAGATTTATCGTTCTACTAATACTAGTCATGACTGCTAACCGATAACCAGTGCTTGTGACCGTCAACATGACTAGTAAAATACACGACTCAAAAATTTGCAAATAGACTTTCTTTGACCTTACACTTCTCTTTCTGAACGTGGTAAAAGGCTCCCTAAGAACTTGAACCTTTTGCCTCAAAAGTCTTCGCACGTCCTCTAAGCAGCTGTGAGATTCTCTCCTCCTCTGAGGTGTAATATTTGTCTCCCAGTTGATCCTGATATTTCTGCTTTGACTCAGCACATTTTTCTTGACACAAGTTCCTTCGATGCCATACGCTGTTGTCTTAAATCAGGTATAGAGGGTCATAAGAAATACTTTGAATTCTAAAGTTGAAAAAGTGTGTTTTGGCTAGACAACTGCTGTCTTTATTTATCTTCTGCTGCTTAATCCTGTTCGGAGTCGCGGGGGGAATCTGGTGCCGATCCCAGCTGACTTCGGGCGAGAGGCGGGACACACCCTGGACAGGTAGCCAAATCCAACGCAACACACAGAGACAGACAACCATTCACACTCACATTCATGATTATGGGCAATTTAAAGTAGCCAATTAGCCTAATCCTCTCTGTGCATGTCTTTGGACTGTGGGAGGAAACTGGAGTACCCTGAGGAAACCCACATGGACACGGGGAGAACATGCAAACTTCACACAGAAAGGTGCCCATGTCAAACCCGGGGCTCAAACCCAGGACCTTCTTGCTGTGAGGTGACAGTGCTAACCACTTAGCCTCCGTGCCGCACCGACAACCGTTGTTTACTGTTAAAACAAAATTATTGTATCTGGTGATATCATGGGAAGTCCCAAGGCTGAGTCATGGCAACTTGCCAAGTCGAATTTACTGAAAAGATTAAAAATTAAAAAATTTCACAGACCACAGATTTTGTCTAATCTTCACCAAATTCAGCAGACATAATCTCCAGACCAAGCCTCACGATAGTTATAAGATACATTTTAGACTTTTAGAACCGTTCGTTATGGTCAGTCAAATCAGTGACAAAGCCCCCAAACAGAAAGTGTGGTTGCATCTCATCAACTGTTTGACGTATTGACACCAAATTTGCTATAAAGACTTTGGACCCCTTCCTAAGGCTGTCCAAAAAAAATTTTTAATTTCACCACTGAGGGGATAAGGCAATAAGGGAAAAAAATGTTTTTCCTAAAACCTTTTGTTTTTTAATGTTGGATTATAAAAGTGGTTCTCAGGTCAGGTGATAACTCAGGAGATTCCAAGATCAGCATATGACAGCCTATCATGTCGACCAAACTTATGCCATACTGGAATTCATCAAAAACCATCAAACGTTTCCAGCAGCTAAAAAGGTTTTTAGGGTATCTTCTTCACAGCGCCAGGTTCCCTGACTTGATCCAAAGCTCAAGTTTCTGTCTGTGTGAAATTTCACATATAACCCGTATGGGTGTAGTCGAGATTCTCTGATTTTCACTCACCTAAAAAGAAAAAAAAAAGTGCTTTTACTACTCTGAATTGCATCTGGATATGAAAAGAGAACATACAAAGATCATTGTCAAATAATGAAATGAAAGGTTTCTATATAAAGACATAAATATACAAAACTTAAATCCATATTTAGCATGACCACCAGTTTTGTTGTTAAAACTGCATCAATTCTCTTAGGCACATAGTCATGCAGTTTTATAAGAAAACTGACAAATAAGCCTTTCCAAGCAACTTAGAAGCTTTTGTTTCTCCAGGCAATACCAGGCATACAAATAATTCTCTTTATGGAAATGTTTGGAAGTCTAAACATAAACTCTGCTCTTTTCCACTGACACACTAATTCAGAGGACAAAATTAATACTTGACACAAAATGTATAAAAACGATTAATGGGCATTTAAGACCTTTGCCTAGCGGTGTATAAAGTGATGATACTATTACACAATTATCGTCTTGCACAGTTGCTCATATTTTCACTCTTTGTGCGAAATGAAATGATGCAAAATTTTAAGCCTGTAAAATGTAAATGGGCTTTAAAAATGCAGATTTACCCATCTGCAGTACACAGTGTCATAACAACGGATATACTGAAGGTCATAGCAGAAAGGAAATGCTTAAACAAACATGAACAGTTCGCAGGAATCTAAAATCCTCTCGTCTTTAGAAGTCAGATGTAAGGAATAAAACATAGTGGTGTTTGCTTTTACAGAAAAATTATTCATAACAAAGTGGATTCTTTTGCAACATGCCTTAAAGTGTTTTATTCCTCTTATAACACATCAATTTGACCAATATTACTGTTTTTGTTTATTTAGTAATTATTGACCCATTGTGTTATGTATAGTTTCATTTAATGTTGTTATTTAAAACTTTATCATGGTGGGAAACTCCCTGACCAAAGAAGTTATTAACATAGGTCACTGGAGATCATTGATATTAAATAACATTTTTGAATTAAACTCATATAAACATAATATCATTTTCTTTGTTGAGTAACACCAGCTTTTTTTTCACTGTTGTTTAATCAGTTTTCGATTATGTAGCTCATCATCCTTGTGAGTGAGCTGCCACTTTAGAGTGCATTAATATAAACCTGTGATTGGAATTAAAACCAGAACTACTCAGCTGTCTCAGCTGCTGTTGGAGAAAATTAATCAAGACCTTCTGAACAATCAGAATCAAGCATTCAGCAGTGCTGTGGTATGAAGTTCATTATTTCATCCCTGTTTAGTATAACGTACCACCCCATACACGCTGTGGCCAAAAGTATCGGGACGCCCGGCCAATGTTTTTGATCATCCTATTCAAGACTTAGCCTCCGTTTACTGTATAATAATAACCTCCATTCTGCCAGGAAATTTTTCCACTAAATTCTGGAAGGTGGCTGTGGGAATTTATGTTCATTCAGCCATAAGGGCTTTAATGAGGTCAGATACCGAAGGAGGCCTGGTGCACAGTCGGAATTCCAGTTCATCTCCAAGGTGTTCAGTGGAGCTGAAGTCAGGGTTCTGTAAGGGTCCAGTTGACTTCTTGCACTACATCCTTGGTAAACCAGGTCTTCATGGAGCTTGCAGTGTACATGTGTGTTGTCATGCTGGAACATTTTTGGGCATCTTAGTTTCAGTGTAGTGGACTTGTAATACAACCCCAATTCCCAACTTTTTTGAGATGTGTTGTTGTCATGAAATTTAAAATCACCTAATTTTTCTCTTTAAATGATACATTTTCT
>JAQLOM010000006.1:14882788-14892861 GCA_030068315.1 Chrysichthys thysi
GTGTGTGTGTGTGTGTGTGTGTGTGTGTGTGTGTGTGTGTGTGTGTGTGTGTGTGTGTGTGTGTGTGTGTTATAATTATACACCACACGCTCCCAGCCCTGTTGGTGCCATCCTCCCCTGTCCTGCACATTTTAGTGTTTTCCTTGCTCTAACACACAATTCAACTAATTGGCTAATTAACAGCCTTCCTGAGTTGAATTAGGTGTGTAAACGCAGGGAAATCACAAAAATGTGAAGAATGGGGGCAATCTAGGACCTGGTTTAAAGCTCCATTTGGACATTTGGTATTAAATGGCATTAGAGCAGGTGCGATTCTTGAGGTATTGCACTAGGACAACTAATGACAAAAAAAAACAACAACAAAAAATTGCACAAATAATTCAGCAAAATATACAGAATTGAATTTCTTTTATTTATGTATTGAAAGCTCATTCACAGTAAAGAATAAAGGTTTCTGTCATGTCCAGATATTTCTGACATTTTTAAGCAAACTCATATTATGAGGTCTCTCCATGTAGTTATGTGTAGCACACAGTTGTATTTACATCTCATTTGTACATTACCATACAATGTTGAAATGTACTGGTTGTTGCTTCGATAACTGCTAATACTCAAGAGATTTGGAAAATATCTTCAACACTACAACAACGTTTTATGTTGATCTGAGTTAAAAGCAGTAGAACGTGGTTCTTAGAGGTCTTCACTCTCTACTTCAAAGGGGATTGGTTCCAGGGTCAGGGGAATGTAGCTGGGCTCTTCGCTACACACCCAGCCAATGGGAGTACGGTTGAAAGATGGTCGAGAGTTGATGTTGGACTGGAACACGGGAATATGCTCTGGCTCTTCAGAGGCAGCCTTGATCTCAGGCATCTCAAAGGTCAGCAGGTGAGAAGCCTTCTCAAATCCTCCAAAAGGCAGCGCTGTTCTGTAAAATGAAGGGCAAAAACTGGTTTACGTTCCTCTGTCATTAGAAACCAAACCACTGCTGGGGATCATATGTATGATTCTTCACCGTCCTGTTCAAAAATTCAGAGTATATACCTATTGAAGCTCTTGTATTGGGGCAGGTCCTTGTGCACATGAGGCCCTGGCATCTGTGGCTTCATGGTGGCTTTGAGCTCATCATCATCTTTCATTGCACGTTCCCATGGTGAGACATATGTTTTAACATACTCACAGGTTTTATTCTCTTTCTCAGTCTCAGGTTGTACTTCATCTGTTAAAAATAATAGATGAAAGCGACATATTAAATCATTTCTTAACCTCATAGGGGTGACCAGTTTTTATCTCGTGCATAAACTGGGTCATAGATTTATGAAAAGGGCATGTAGTTTACCTTTTGGTGGATTTGGTTTGGGGAGGGTTTCAGGTGCGATCTTTACACACTTTACAGGAGGTGCTAAGTTCTGGAGGTTTTGCTGGAAAATGGTCAGGAAAAAAAGCTAATGTTATATCAGAGGCAGAGTTTTAATAATTATAAAGACCTACATGAAAGAAAAGGTTGCCCTTTCAGCATGAGTGAATCAAGCACACTTATGTCTGTCATTCTCTGGATTTCAAGTAAATTCTCTCCATTTTAAAGGACATAATGTATATCCAATTCTTTGTTTGTACTTTGGTCCTGCAGAGGTTCTGTTCTCTTGAGCAGGCTTACCAGGTTCTCAGTGCCGATGATGAACTTATCCACTCTCTGCTGCCTCATTTTGAACATTTTAGACCCTTTGCCTTTCATCAGAGACAACTCCTCCAGCATGACTTCTTTAGGCGTCTTAATCTTAGTCCCGAGGTCAAACTCTGTGCTATTAGTTTCCTCATCCTCTGGGAATGTTTGGGGGAAAAAAAATAAAGAGGTCAATCATGAAAACAGTTACAATACATCCAAAAAAGGATTTTTCACTGTCTTTTTGCTTCAACTGCCATTTAAAGTAGAAAATAAATCAGTTCCTTTGGGACTTCTAGTTTGATGGTTGAATAGCTGCTGAGTATGACCAAAGCCCAGACAGCACATGAGGACCAGCAGTGTGTGTAAGAACATCCAGTAATTCACAAAAGCCTTTAAAGCTTAGACCTGCTTAAAGTGAAAGCTATATTTCTTTTTATTTCGCAATAAACAGATCCGATCCGTTTTACAGGACCAAAGGTGCACTACTGTGTCATCAAGCAGCGCTATTTATTCATTCTCCTTTGTAAAAATCATCTATAAAACCTGGAGTCATGCCATAGCTGATGCCAGAAAGAAGAATGCTATGCTGAGTGCTGCATAAAATATGACTTTAAATGTGCTTTAGCTGTGCAAGCTCACCCAAGGGAACATACAGTACTATATACTGGTTTGTAAATTTTACAAATTAAAAAAAAAAGTCACAGTGGAAAATTAACTGTTTTAGAATGAATCTAGAACAATTAAATAAATGTGTTTTTACAAGCTTATGGTTCTGTAGGTGTCCCTAGCTTTAGACTATGTCACCTTTAAACAGGACCAGTACTATATAAAGCCATTATATAAACCCACAAATGGCTTGTTGTCAGAAATGGTCTGTCCTTTAGCTTGCATGTACAGCTGCCTAGACCCTTGATATGGCCCTTGGGTGGGACTTTTTTTTATTGGTATCTTTTTATTGGTTTCTTTATTGTTAGTGTCCCCTGGTTACTCTGTGCAGGTTTAACACCAAAGCTGACTGTGGATCTGGTTCTGGACAAGCAAACAGAAGACTAAGTGCCATTATTAGTCAGGTTAAATATAAGTGACTGCCAAATATGTAAATGTAAGTGGAAACGTGTAAGATCAAATGAGCAAATTCATACGCGTCCTAGGTCGCAAGCTAGCTATGCAGTTCGGTGCTCAATAGCTTAGTATTGCTTACATAGTACACATTTTTACTTAGTGAGGTATGATACAACGATTGATAGTCAAATTTTATACCCTAATATTCTTTTGCGGAGCCTTTAGCTTAGCTCTAGATGTTGTTGTATTTACCATGCGGATAAATCCAGCTAATTCTGACCTGGCGTTTGCTAAAGCAGAGGCTAGGTCAAGCTTGAAGATAGAAACCATGACTGATTTACTGCTGCATCATGCAAAGTTGTATTTACGAAAATAACACAACAGTGAGGCAATGAATTTTTACTTTATTGAATTTTGGCAGCTAGTTGCTGCACAGCTCAAGCTAGATTTTTCACCAGGGTGGCTTGCTAATGTTACAGGCTAGTGATGCTGCTAGTTAGCTAGCTACTCACTTGTATTATTGTAGACTCCACAAAGTAACTGCAATGTACTTCTGTAATAATAGTGGATATGGTAAAAGTTTCCAGAACAATAAAATGTTCATTAGCTTTAGAGGGAAAGTGCTACTCGGTTTCACAGGACCTAGCATGCATTTTAGGGTAAACGCTTGTTTTAAAAATTGTGAGTGGAAAAAAACAGAGGGCGAGCGACAGAGCAGAGGGTTAGGGTTTAAAAAGAAGAAGTAATGTGAGAGAAAATGTACTAGAAATCCTAGAACAACCCTCTCATTTCGACCCCCATCTCAGTGGCATTAATTTGTCAGATAATTTGGGTGTGAAAGGAGAGCTGTGTGTGCTGACACTATGGAGCCATGTTGTCCTGTAAACAGGGCAACAAGTCATTATGAGTGCTGAGTCCAGCTGATGAAGTGGGCACATCCGATAGAATTAATCAGCCTCCAGACACTCAACCTCTCACACAGAATTACTCATTAGATTATGAGTGGAGTGGATCATCTCCCGCCATATCTCTGTCTAACACACACACACACACACACACACACACACACACACACACACACACACACACACACACATCCTGACACCATCTCTAAGACCATTCTGTTTGTTTTCTTTATTAAAGTAACTGGGAGACTAAGATTATGTTCAGACTACACTCAAATTATTTCTTGTTTCCAATTATCTGAATGTGATGCTTCCGTACTGGGATTATTTGTAGACCTTTCAAGATGCAGTAGCGTTTTATTTACTTTAGGAAGTAAAATTGCATCATTTTGGATCATTATATTTAAAATGCGACACAGTTTGGGCCAAGAGATTATTCCAGTCCTCTATATGTTCAACAATTATATGGCACTCATTATGCATATGCTTGAATTTGCAAATACTTTACATCCAGACAGTTAGCTGTGCACTGAACAAGAAATTATGAAAATGGTGCCTGATTTCCTGAAAATAAATCCTCCTGGGAAATAAAGCAACGCCAACATGATCTCACACTTCAAGATAGTTAGATAACTGGAGATGTTAGTATTACAGTATTTTCTTAATTTTTAAGGAATCAACAAAATCTGACCGCATTCACATTTGTACACACAGATATTCACTCATTCACTCTTTTTCTGCCACTTAATCCTGGTCAGGGTCGCAGAGGGAAGCTGGACCCAATACTGGCTGACTTCGGGTGAGAGGCGGGGTACGCCTTGGGGCAAGTCGCCAGTCCACCGCTGGGCAACACACGGAGACAGACAACCATTCACACTCACATTCACACCTACTCACATTCATTCATACTCCTAATTACTAGTTGGGATTTATGTGACTACCGGTAGTTGTCTTTAATGTGGGTGACGAGTTGAAATTAGGAGTATCTAACTGGTCTGTGGGAGCCAGAACTCTTAATGGTTGCTAGAGGATCAAATTCTTATTATTTCACTCAATGAAATGCAAATCCATTTATAAATTTTATATAGGTAATGTGATGTTCATGGGTGGCACGGTGGCTGAGTGGTTAGCACTGTCGCTTCACAGTGAGAAGGTTCTGGGTTCGAGGCCCGGGTTCGGCACGGGTGCCTTTCTGTGCAGAGTTTGCATGTTCTCCCCGTGTCCGTGTCCTGCGGGTACTCCGGTTTCTTCCCACAGTAGTTAGGCTAATTGGCTGCTCTAAATTGCCCATAGGTGTGAATGGTTGTCTGTCTCTGTGTGTTGCCCTGCGGTGGATTGGCGACCCGCCCAGGGTGTATCTCGCCTCTCACCCGATGTCAGCTGGGATTCCCCCCGCGACCCTGAATAGGATGGGTCGGTCACCAGTCCACTGCAGGGCAACACACAGAGACAGACAACCGTTCACACTCACACACACCTAGGGCCAATTTAGAGTCGTCAATTAGCCTAACCCCCAATGTGCATATCTTTGGACTGTGGGAGGAAACCGGAGTACCCGGAGGAAACCCACGCGAACATGCAAACTCCACACAGAAAGACACCAGTGCCGAACCCGGGGCTCAAACCCAGGACCTTCTCGCCGTGAGACGATAGTGCTAACCACTCAGCCACCGTGCCGCCCTGGATCTATCTATTTATTCATTTATTTATTTTGATATTCTATCTCTCACTGTTAAAATAAACCTACCATTAAAATGATGGACTATTCATTTCTTTGTCAGTGGACAAACTTACGAAACCAGCGAGGGGTCAAATAATTATTTCCTCCACTGTACATAAAAACATACAGATTCTATATACTGACCAATTTGTGTGATGTTGGAGAGGTCAGTAATGATTTTTGAGGGTGTTTTCCTTGTGTCAGGAGGAGCTGGTGTTCCTGAGAGGGGCATCTTTAAAGCCTGTCATGGAAAGAGCAGAACACTGTCATGTTTCATCATAATCATAGTGCTTTTTAAAAAATTTTTTATTTCATTTACACTGCTGTCACTAGTAATAGCATTTATGCAAATTATTAATTAAACTTATTGATCTCTACATCATGCATAATTATGTACACATAATAAACCTAATAATGGATTGTAATAAGCATTAAAGGCACCGGCATCGCTGTCTTTGATGGCTTAACTTCAAAATTCACTATGGAAATAATTGAGAGCTCACAGGGCACGAAAAACCAAAAGTAATTCAGGCCAGCTTGTAACTCAGTCATCACCAGATATTTTTGGCTGCATTTAAGTAGCAGATATGATAACTTATAGAGTTTTATTCAAATAACGTCTCTTTTCAGCAGATGCTGTAATATGGTCTGTCACACAACGTGTGATATATAAACACATCCAGTATGTAAAATGGAAGGCTAAGAAAGCGTATAAACAGGTTTCCTGTTGCTGTGAGGGTATTTCGGTTGCAGCAAACTAAATCAATCCGGCACAGCCAGAAGAGTTTGGCCGGCTCAGCAAATTCCTCGAATGTCTTGAGCCACTGCACCACTGCATCTGTGATGTTACTGTTGACCAATTAAGAGGAACATCTTAGTGGGTTTTTTTTTAATTTTTTTTTTTTAGCAGGAATATTTAATTTTTATATATAAATATTTAATTGTTATATCTCAAGGACAGAGCAAGTGCTGTTGGTCTAGATGCATCTAGAATAATAATCTTAAAATGAATAGTTAAGGTTTAATTAATGTTAATTAATGGTACAGTAAAGTAAAGCAATGTTAACTACACCCGGGGTTCTCAAAGGTTTTACAGCGAGGGATCCAATTAACTGTAAAATACATGTAGACTTAGTTTTGTTTTGTTTTTAACCTAATCCAGCCATTCAAATATTGGGTATATTATTTAAATGTGTAAGATGCTAGTTTGGTTGTTTATTATTAAATATAGCCATAGAGCTATATATATTCATGAACTTTTTAGTTATTCACATTCGGATTAAACTCATTTAGCTCAAGTGACCAGATGTTACCAGGTGTTACGTACAAAAGTCAATAAATATAATGATTTTGAAAATGTTCCTTTGTGACTTCCAACTCTGTGAAAAACTTCATCACAGACTCGCTGTAATGCTTTTTGGACCTCTGGGGTTCCTGAGGGAACGACAGAATTTCAACATCTACTTTATCTACTTTCATATAGATTTGCGTGCACTCTAAATATGTTTACCTATAAAATTTGTTCATGAATGCAGTTAATGCTAAAATACATACTCTAAGCTTTTAGGAAATGCAAAATCTCAGATTTTTACTGATTTGTTATTTCTAATACATTATTCTCAAGTACAACACAAACTTTAGCTTCAAACTAGGAAATTATGTAGGTGTATTAGTTTGTTAAATGTGGAATAGTTCAGCCAGAGCACATCAGGTGTCACTCAAACCCAAGATTATGAGCTCACTAAATAGCTTTATTTTATCACCATGAGTTTGACATTCATTGCCTGCAGTCTGAGAATTGCTTTGGCATAAAGTCTATCTTACCTCAGTGAAGAGAATCCTCTAGGAAGAAAATAAACTTAACAAATGTTAAAAAGAAAACCTCCACAGAGGGCTTGTCTTGTTTTTATCCAAATCCTTGGGTTTAGTCGTGTCTATGTTCCCTGAACTGTAACTGTTGCTGCTGTTGTCTTCTTCTAGCCAGAGAAAATGAAGGAGAGCAACATTTGGAATGGGGGGTGGGGGGTGGAGGGGGGGGGTGATGCAAAGAGCTCATGAGTGATGGTGAAGGAGATACTCTTCCCGCAGACGCTTCTCAGGCATATATATAGAAAGGTGAAGAGCTAGAAGTCCTAGCAGAGGCCTCACCACGAGGGACAGTGGCGAAGGGATAGAGGGAGAACTGGATCCTCATCATTTCCTGTTCCAGATATGTTGAATTTCAAAATCATAAAGTCATCTATGCTACTATGCGGTAATCGCTGGGGTACCCCATTTAGATACAGTCAATACGTGCTATATACAGTGGCTCATACCTGCGGATACATGCTGATGCGTTGGATTTCCTCCGAAAGAAAGATGTACAGTGATGTTCTGTTGATTGTACAAAACATTTAAAGTGGCGCAAAGGCTTTTTTATTAACCGTGTTCAGTATTCAGTGGAGCACTTGACAGACCCACGAATGAAGACTTATAGCTCTTCAAGAATAGTCTCATTTCTTTGCTGTCTGCATCCCACCAATTTACAGCTCGGACAATAAACCAAATATGGTATGCAGGGAGCGTTCTGATAGTGCCATCCAGCCTTGAACATTTCAATGTCAATCAGACATCCAGGTAATCTATTATAGTCAAGCGGGAGGAGAGAAAATAGCCCGTGCCCAAGCATTACTCAAAGGAGAGCTGGTGTTCGATAGAAAAAAATGAACATGCATGCCTGCCATACAATGCTAAACAGGTTTGTTGTTTGAAGTTATCTTATATGACATATGATATGACAGTTGGTCCTGCCAATATCATCGCATTCACTACCATGACACGTCTGTTATTCAGTCCCACTGGGAGAATGAATTATATAGAAATGTAATGTTTCCAAGGGCACCAAGAGGCGTTAATGTCTGTGCAGGACGAGCACTTATTCTGTGAAGAGACACCACCATGCTGCTAAAGTTAGCACCGGATACTGTGAGCATGGGCCGAAAATGTTAGCAAGGTCAGCATGCAGTTCACCTTATGGAGGGAATCAAGTTACTGAGGCAAAACTCTGACGCTCATTGCAGCAGCATGTCACTTCGTCGCACATACACAGAATTATATGGACTGAGTCTTCCAGAAGTACTGTTTCAATAAGAACATCACAAGATCACTGAATAATAATAATAATAATAATAATAATAATAATAATAATAATAATAATAATAATAATAATCATTTAAAAATAAGATGAATAACTGCATCGCGGTTTTTCACATTTTGAATCGCGCATTTTTTTCCCCCGGGACTCTGGAATATAAAAAAATATAAAACAATGTTAACTCAGACATATTGAAAGAACATTAAATCCAAATAAAATACAGTATGTATTTCATCGGTGGATGAATACACAATGAAGATGCAGTTTACGCCACTTCTGCTTGTCAGGCGGACCAGTCAGGTGACTGTGAGGGAGCGCTAGGATTGGCTAGGCCGGCTATAAACAGGAAGTCAGCTCACCAGCAAATAGTAACCATGTAGAATTTTATATGCTGCTAAAATGATGTAGGTTTAAGAGTGTAGAAAGTGTTTAAGAGCATAGGAAGTGTTTATAAGAGTGTGGGAAAGGTTAATACGAGAGTAGGAAGGGTTTACAAAGCCTTAAAATATATATAAATAATAAAATAAATGTAACGTCGCTACTTCGTGTGCTTCACCTTTTGCCGGGGTGCCAGAACATGGCCCCTGCGAAAAGGGGGATTATTTCTTTATTATTATTATTATTATTATTATTATTATTATTATGGTCTCATCTAATGTAAATACCCTCATACATTTTTTCATTCATCTTCAGTAACTGCTTTATCCTGGCCAGGGTCACAAGGGATCCAGAGCCTATCTCGGAAACACTGGACACAAGGTAAGACAGTTCACACCAGATGGGGCACCAGCCCATTACAGGGCACCGTTCATTCACTCGTTCACACTGACAGGCAATTAAGTGTAACCGATCTGCCTACCTCCAGGGACAGTGGACTTCTGAGGTGATAATTCTACCCAGTCCACCACCACGCCACCCACAGTCTCATAGTATTTATAGCACATAATAAAAAAAACTTTTGGTTTCTAGTTTAAAGCTTACCACAAAATGTGGTAAAAATGTGAATTTAAAGAATTGTGAAAGTAATCTTTTTGTTTCCTTTTTTTTTTTTTTTAAATAACTTGTGATATCTCCAGGAAGTTGCTTCTTATACTGGGTAACTGTTAACTCCAAGACAACACAAATAAATAAGTAAGTACGTAAGTAAGTAAGTAAGTAAGTAAGTAAGTAAATAAATAATTGAATAGAGAATAAAATGCTTAGAATCTTTGACCATGCATTTAAACTGAGTTTCTTCAGTCAGACAAATAGTGCAACTGTAATTACCTGACATGCAGAATTACTAGAAATGCTGCCCTCTGGCGGCCACACCGTTTAGCGCCTCTAATGTCAAATTGCCTGTAACAGAAAGACGACTACAAATAACAAAAAATAAAGAAATAAACAAACAAACAAACAAAAGAGTGAGACAGACAAGACCAGAGAGACAAGTAATGAAATTATATATACAGGTAGTCCTCAAGTTACGACTACACCCATCATAAGTCGAAAATATTGTATGTCGAACAACTGTGTTGAACCACTTAGCCTAGCTTAGGTATCTCAGCCTAGCTTAGCCTAGTTTAGGTATCTCAGCCTAGCTTAGCCTAG
>JAQLOM010000006.1:15037634-15051276 GCA_030068315.1 Chrysichthys thysi
ACACACACACACACACACACACACACACACACACACACACACACACACACACACACACACACACACACACACTGACCTGGATGTGGTCTGTGTTGCGTTTTGCTCCACGCACCTGCTCTGCAGATTTGTCGGGTAGAAGCTGCCATTTGGCGCACTAGCCTCGGTGGATTGATCCCCTGCGTGTGGTGTTGGAAGGAAATGGTTCTTCGTTTGCTCCAGCGCAAATATTCACCTCCAAGCTCATGTGGAGCATCGGGAAAGCAAAAAAATCAACGGCCCGCCGGGATGAGCATTCCCACCACGCACTGATGAGTCGCTCCGAGGTGATCGAAAGCGTCCGAGCACATCTGGTCATTTACAACCTTCTAACATGTGTGGAGCACCAGAGAGCCTGTTTGCACCAAAGGAAAGAGGACTGATCCCCGCAGGACGACTCTAATTCATCTTGGACACATCCGGTTTAATGCGAAATCCAGCAGCATCTTCGGGTTCGAGAGGATGCCCGCTGCTCTTGCGCTCCTGATCATGTCTGCATCCTATTTCAGCCCCGGCTTTGCTCTCAGCTCGCATTTTGATTCAGGTAAGGTATCTAGAAATCACCCGTTTTTCTCTCTCCAACAGAATGCATCATATGGCCAAGATCATGTCCTGGTTTGGTCTTAGGAATGACGGATTTTTAATGTTTTTCATGTTTTTTTTTGGATGTTTACTGAAATCAAAATGCGCTATTTTTTTGCTGCAGAGAATGCGGAGCTCTTCCAAAAATAAATAAATAAATAAAATAAAAAATACAACCAACCAAAAAACAAAAAGCACTCGTTTGTTATTGCGGGTTTTGTGATGCTGCTGCTGATTATTATTATTATTATTATTATTATTATTATTATTATTATTATTATTATTATAATAGAAAGACAGTCTTTCTCGTCTTTGGAACCTTCTGCGAATTTCCCCCCTGTTGGTCAATTGAGAAAGAAAGAGAGGGGACAACACCACCTCATCAAGAACATTCAACATTCAGTTCAGAGCTGTCTTTGGTCACATGATGAAATACAGGTACTATACATGATACTACCTCTATGGCAATGCCAGAATAATTCGTTTTCTTGATCCGTCTCCAGTGGGACACACGGGTACAATACTAGGTGGGAAGTATTAATGCTTTATTTGCATTACTAATATTTGGCCGAAGCAACTAGAACAGGGGTCACCATCCCATCACCTTCCTGAAGACTTAAGCTCCAAGGATAAATTATACCCACCTGTACATCTAATCACTGCCTTAAGAGGTTCTTGATGTGCACAAGGAGGTGTGTTAGAGTCTGCTTGGAGATGAAACCTGCAGGAATTAAGGCTGATCTCCAAGAATCACTGTACTTTAAGGTGATGTGCCAGAAAACGAAATATTAACAAACCTGTACCACTGACATATGCTTCCGAGGTTGGGTTTCAGAGGATTTCAGAACCAAGGAACCTGTGAGAAAATAACATATTCTTTTGCATATTTCCGATTTAGGAAGTTTATAAAAAAAAAAAAAAAAAAAAAAAAAAAAAAAAAAAAAAAAAAAAAGCAAAAACGTTGGTAAAAAAAAAAAAAAAAAAGGGAAAAATGCATTCCAACACCTATATAAAAGTCTCTTTGCTTATGCATAAGAAAAGGCAAAAAGCAAACCAGAAGATTAAATACACCAATTGTGAATTTTATGAGTATGAGTTTTGCGAGAAATTGGGTTGAGTGTTTGACCCAAAAAAAAGAAGAAAAAAAAAAAAAAAAAAAAAGCACACTAGTGCAGCAGTATGTCCTGCTGCTTTTCCTAAAACATACCGCTTCCTTGAGTTCTGGTCAGCAGCACCCTCATTTTCTGTGTCTTTGATAGCCATTTTGTACGAGGATATTATGAACATGCTAGGAGTAACAACTGAGGTAATAAAGTAATGTTTACAACAAAACTGGATTACACCACCATGTGACTCTCGGTACAGCTGTGACCCTTGCGTGGCGAAAGTGAAGTTGCTGTACTGTGATTTAGGGGGAGACCAGAGGGATGGGAACTTTTTGGGTAGTCACAGCCAGACACAAATGAGATGAGATCCAATGTGATTAGGTGAAAACAATGAATGGGTAGACAGTACCAGACAGAAATGCATTGTAATCTGTATTTTGAAAGAGTCACTGGTGTGGTAAGTGTCTCATCTTAGACCATGACTACCCCCAACACCAGGACACAGTCACAAACCTCCTTTCAACCTTTCCCAACCTCCTAGTTTCAGATAAAGCCACCGAAAACCCTGGTAATTTTGCCGATCTATGGAAAATCTTTTAATTGGGGACCACAGTTAATCTGTATGTTAACATCGTCTGCATTAGGAAGTTGTCTTTCACATGTTCACATTTTTTCCAACCTAATCAAATGCTTACTTGAAACTCTGATCTGTCCATAAACAGCTTGAATAGTGAGAGCAGTGCTACTAGATTTTAGGGGGCAAAGCAAGCATATGTCTGCATTGCAGCATCCCATTACAGAGCACAATCACTTATTCTTTGTAATTTTCTGGTTCGACCCAGCAACATGAGTGTCTTGCTGGGTTGAGAAAGGGAATAATGAATGAAAGTGATAGTAAGTCATTTTGTTTTGGACCCCTGCAGACACAATACCAAGCAACCCATGTATGGAGGTAAGATGTAGAGCCTTTCTTCCCCTTCCTGCTGGTTTAATCATGATGTGTCAGAGATGATGGCAAATCTCACTTGGCTGCTAGTCTAGAGCTGATAAATGGCATGACATGAATGTGACTGGACTGAGATTTGATGGAGGAGACATACAGGCCATAGATGCTGAAGGTTCTCAATCTTAGAGTATAGCCTAAATAATAAATAAATAAATAAACATCTTGGTTGTCATCCAAATGGCAACCAGTGATTCTTTTTAGTTTTGTTTGTTTAACTCTGCGTATTGATCACTATTCATGATCACTTTTCCTCTTTATATTTAGAAGATGACCACCACAGTTTCTCTTCATTGTCATACGCAATGGGATGTCTGTTCTTTAATTTCACTCAGGGCTTTTGTATTTATGCTTGTTGTCCGTAAGCTTCCCAGCTAAGGAATAAGAAAGTTTGTGAAACCCTTCTATACTTTACTATACCCTTCTTGCTTTTCTTTTATGCTTGGATTTATTTACGTACTGTAGAGTCAATAGTAGAGGCATGATCTGTTTCCCTGGTCACTATGCACATGGGTATAAATAAAAGACATAATTTGTGACACGTTGCAGCATATTTGCAGTGACTTGTTCAAGGGCACAACAACAAAAGCCAGGCCGCTTTCTGCCTGTTGTAAACAGATTAATCTAGACTGATGACCAGTTCAGCCAAGACATGCCTCTCCATGAGCAACTGAAGGGAAATATGACACCAGTAGGTCAAGGCAATTGGTGACTCAGACACACATCACCCTCAGTTTCATTTTCCCAAATCATTTCCAAGTTCAGACAGACTTTCTGAGAACTGCTCACACGTCGAATCATTAATTGTATTCATTTTACGTGGACATCAAAGATTTGTGTCCGAGAGAGTGTTATTGTTCTCCTTGTATGATGTGCATGACTGATGATAATACTCATTACATCACTGTTCAGTAGAAGGGACTAATGGGTACTTACTGGCATGCTTGGCAAGCTCCCGTCTCAGCTTTCTGAGCTCAGATTTCTTTTTGGGCATTTGTCCAGATAGCATCAGGCCTCCCCCTCAGATAGGAGGAGCTTACCCAGTGTATCTGCTCGAGCTTAAATCAGTGTATTTGGCTGTGCCAACCCGTGAGACTGACCCTGCAATTAACATGCCGCATCCTTGGCATACTTCTGGAATGTAATGGTTTAAACTACCGCAAACTGACCATCTACTTATCGACATGGTTTGAACGAAAACATTGGACATGGGATCAGTTTTCCTGGGGTAAGAGCAGATTCCTTAGTGCATAAAGTATTCAGTGTTGTGGTGGACATGGAGTAAAACTTTTCTGAGACCTAAACATGAATGATGTAAACAGGGTGGGTCAGGGCAGAGAAAAAAGAGAAGGCAACAGAACGGGACGGGAAATGGGCCAGGACTTCTGGAGAAAAGGCAGTCCGAGCTGATCTGGGACCTGTTTACGGACTGTATGTGGGCAGAGGATATTCATGTGTGTGAGAACATTACAGGGTAGAGGACCTGGAATACTGGATCAAGCTCCACATTAGGAGCAGTATGATTTCTGCAGACTTGTCGCATGGTAAAATGACACTTCTTGGTAGCAAATTGTGTACTAACAGACTGGCGTAGCCTTCTTATGTGATATTTGCCTCATTGTGAAGACCTAAGCTGGTTGCTGGTAGTAAAATGACTAATAGCAACCAGCACCACTTAATGCTTTATTTTCTCTGTTGCCTAATTTGGCCAAGGAGCACCTCACTGAAGCATAATCCCCATCCAAGCTATTGTGTAGTACAGTATTTCACTCGGAGTTCAAGTGAAGTTAAGGCAGCTTGTATCCATGCCATTACCATCTCTTTAAATTTGTCACACTTAAAGCTCGATATGCATCAAGCTGCTTTACAGGCCTACATGCTTGTTGTATAGCGATTTTATGGATGAGTGTCTGCACGGAGTGAAAGTGACAGTGTGTGTGGGAGTGTACAGAGGATAGTAGAGGATAATCATTTCGGAAAACGGCAAGAGAGCAGCTGGAGTAAAGCATGCCAGGACCATCTTTCCTTCCTTTTATTTTTATGCCTCTTGGTCTTATTTTAGCATGAAAATTTCAGTATTTACACCTTCCATCACTCCAATCCTTATCAAATATTCAAAGAGTGCATGTTTTTATTGATGAAATCTTAATCATAGGTATGTACATAAATAAAGTGAGTGAAGCAGTATACCGTATGGACATTTACTATTACAAAGGTGTGTGTAGAAAAATATGAAAATAAATAAATAAATAAATAAATAAATAAACAAATAAATAAAAGAACCAAAAAGTGGTTTATGAGGGTCATGTTTAGGGTTTAAGTTCAGGTATAGTGTTATAGATTAATTAAGGTATTGTGTTAATTAGATTAATTAATCATTACGTCGGTGGTGTGTGTGCGCTTACTGCTGCTTCAACATGGATTTGCTCTCGAGAGGAAATTAGCCGTGCTCATCACCAGGTTCAGTGAGCTGCAGTGATGTGAGGAACCATTATTGTTGCAGTTTCTATTTTACCTTCAGAGCCCAAAATATTCCATTTGGCCCTGACTATTTTGCAGATTATTGGACACAGTAGAACCACTGCATATATACCCAATAGATATAAAGTCTTCTACTCAAAATAATGACTTTCACATTCATGAATTAAATTTCATCCTTAAATTAATTAGGTATTTAATAAAATACCTATTACTCCCCATAATGTGTCTCTAATATAGGAGTCCAAGGATAATTTCTCACTATCTTAACACACATAGCCAAATGTCATAGCCATTCAATGGGAAGAGCTGTAAGCAGGTATTCTGAAGTTATTTTATTCTGAAAAATCATGATTAATCTTTTTTTTTTCCCCCCAATCGGTGCCTTTTGAATATGCAAGAATTTTACCCCTGCATTCTTCTAAACTAAGAACCGTGCACTTTTATAAAGCATATCCCCTCTGATGATAATGTTTGCTTGCACTGTCTCACATGGTTGACACCTGACTCTTTTCTCCCAGTCAGTACATTATCCATTACAGTCTCTGGCAGCTCTGCGAAACTACTGAGTCATAGCTCTAGCACTGCACAATTGTATCTAATACAAAACACAGTCCTGGTCTTATGACAAATACCCCTTATTATTTTGAAAATTGATGTTTGCATGTGCTTAATATGGCTTTTTCTGCCCTGTTTACTGTCACACAGCATACATTCGTTCAGTTAGTGATATGTTTCCTGTGCTACTTATTCCTAACTGCTATAAAGTAACAGTAACCAGAAAAACCAAAAAGAAACCAAAAAACATACAGGGGCTTACACAACAAGTCCCATCCTCTCAATCCCCCCCCCCACACACACAAACACACAAACACACAAACACAAACACAAACATGTTGAAGATGCTGAGAGAACAGATTGTAAATACAAGGGGAGTTTGGCTTGAGGCATAATAGATGCCCAGAACGCTAAATCTGTTCAAATGTACACTTATTGTGTGCCATCTGGCTTCACTGCAAGCCAGAAAGGTGTCTTTGTAGTGTTTCATGCCCAATAAGGAACTGGCGTTTCACTTCCCAGCACCTTTGTTGCTGCCATTTTAAAATCATAAAGCTTTGGTGTCTTTTTTGAAATAATTACTAGATGGAATGTGCTTGTTTGGTTCTAAGCAGAAAAGTGTGTAGACACCTATTGTGTCTATCTTAATAATAATAATAATAATAATAATAATAATAATAATAATATCTTAAATTGCAATAGTTTTTGCAGCACTGTCATCACAGTGGTCAGCAAGAAAGTCTCAGGTTTGATCCCCAGGTAAACCAGGGCACCTCTTTGTGCAGAGATTACACATTCTCTCCATGTCTGCTGGGGTTTCCACCTCCATAGGTGTGAATGTGTGAATGGCTCCAACCACAGGGATACATAAGATTGTGTGATCATAGTGCTGGTTCCAAGCCTGAACAAATTGGGAGAGTTACGTACATCAGGAAGGGCATCAAGTGGTGCCAAAATAACAAGCAGACAATGTATGATTCGCTGTGGTGACTCTGAATGGGAGAAGGGGGAGTATATGCAATATTTATTCGTCTTCTGACGCTTAATCCTGTTCAGGGTTGTGGGGGAAGCTGGTCGCCAATCCACCGCAGGGCGACACACAGAGACAGACAACCACTCACACTCACATTCAAACCTACGGGCAATTTAGAGTAGCCGATTAGCCTAATCCCCTCTGTGCATGTCTTTGGACTGTGGGAGGAAACCGGAGTACCCAGAGGAAACCCACGCGAACACGGGGAGAACATGCAAACTCCGCACAGAGAGGCACCCGTGCCGAACCCGGGGCCTGAACTCAGGACCTTCTCGCTGTGAGGTGACAGTCCTAACCACTCAGCCACTGTGCCGCCCATATATGCAATATATTATGCAATATATTATGCAATATCTTCCTCTTCTTCTTCTGGCTGGGGTGTTTTGAAATTTGGCATAATGATTGGGGACAGTTCACTGATTTTAACCAAGTTTAATGTTGGTACCTCAGAGTGCTCTAGTGCCATCAATGGGTCCAAGTTGGAGGTGTGTTTATGCAGGTAAGCAGGATTCTTTGGCTCAAGCTGAGTTCAGTGCACCATGTGGCATCAATTTTCACCAAATTAATTTTCTGCTGTATTGGAGTTTCTGCCCTACTGGATTTTATGAATAAGTTTTAAACAGGTTTATAGGCTTTCTGTCCAATCGTCACCAAATTTGCTACATGTGATCTTTGGACCAAGCTTCACAAAAGTGATCATTTGGATTTTTGATTTTCAAAACTGTTTGTCCAGTATAGCCAACTGAAATCTGAAATCAGATTTGGCAGAGATGATCTTTAGACTAAGATTCACAAAATGATCAGGTTGATTTTTTTTTTTCATTTTCAAATGTGTTTGTGTTACCAATTAGAATTGGTGACAAATCCACCAAACAGGACGTGACATGTCACATATCTCGGTTACATCCGATCTTTAGTCAATTGACATAAAATTTGCCATCAGTGCTAAAAGCCACGTTTTTAACATGATGAGGTCAAATTGCCTTTGCAACTCTGCCCCACTGGACTACTGGCCCCCTCATCGCTGCTCACAGCTATATTTAAATATAATAATGTAAAACCTAGAATTCTAATCAGTATAAACATGAGATGTCAAAAATGCATAAACACAGTATTTATATTAAAGCATTTATTCAACATCTACCTATAAATTTGTAATAATGACTCATGAGTATACTTAATAAGACTAAAGACCTAAGAACTATAAATAATGGAGGTTAAACAAATGCACCGTTAACCTGTTTCTTAAAATAACCCTAGAGCTATAAAACGTTTTAATGGAAGACTACTGCAGAGTTTACGGGCAATTTAAGAAAAATCTCTTATACCCACAGAGCTGTGAGTAAGTCTCAGGACTAGCAATACGGTCAGCCTCAGCTGAGTGACGTACTATTACTACTACTCCTTTCGGCTGTTCCCTTCAGGGGTTGCCACAGCGAATCATCTATCTCCATCTAACTCTATTCTCTGCGTCCTCTTTTCCAGCTGAGTGACGGACTCAAAATGGGATATACCGTTTCAACAGATCAGCGTGATATGCTGGCGCTAAAGTATTTAGAGCTTTATACATCATAAGCAGTACAACTGAATAGTCCGCCCATGTAAATTAAATAAATAATTTAAATAAAATAAAACAAGACTAGATTCATATGATTTGACTTTTTTTATGATGGTGTGGTCTGCAGCACTTATAACACTGTATAAATGTTGTAAAATGAACACACTGGTTTCTTTTATAGCACACATGCTATAGATGGTTGTGCTGCCATTGCATTTTGCTGCCAACCCACGATTCATGGCAGAAACCTTCAGTTCCTGTCAAGCACTCGTGGTGTGAATGTGTTCAACGCATTTTTTTTTTGCTCTATAAGCTTCATTCTGGGTCCCAAGAAAGTGAACAGTGAGAGTAAGAAGTCTAAGCGTATAACAGTTGAAATAAAGAAAGAATCGCAAAACATGAGAACCGCCACCGTCCACCTACGCTAGCAACTACGTATCCACCGCAAAGGTAACGTGCATTAAAATCATCTGTTTATTTCATTTAGTTTTATTTATCTATAATTAAGGTGATTTTAATTTTATTCTATGTTTTATTGCCACACATAAACCCATAATACACTTTAAAAAACGTTTTGAGGGCTGAAACAAATTCATTGTATTTACATTCATTTCAGTGGGAAAAATTGATTCAGGTTGCGAACAAATCGGGTCACGAACAGAGCCTCGGAATGAATTAAGTTCGTGAGTCGAGGGGCCTCTGTAAACTATTATAATGAGAATACGCAAATGTACTTAGATATTTAAATACTAAAGCAGCATTGTGGGTTACACCTATGGTCCTAATTGCATATTTTAATAAAATAAGTAAACCACCATCAATTCTAGTATGAATTCAACAACTTTATTGCAGGCAGAGTTTCTACCCCAAAACAGTATCTCTTGCTTCTCAGAATGAAGACATTTCCCATTTTCTTTTCTTTTGTAGTTCAATATTATATAATCTTTATCCTCAATAACTGCTTTGTCCTGGTCAAGATGGAATTGCATGCCATTGCAGGGTGCCACGCACACAAACACACAAACATGTAATTTAATGTAGCCACTCTGCTGCCTGGAATATTTTTGGGAGGTGGGAGAAAACCTGAGAATCTTCAGAAAACTTGCATTCATCATCGCACCAGAGACCTTGGAGCTGTGAGGCAACAATGCTAAACACTGCACCACCATTCCACCCAACTCTATAATCTGTGAAACTACATATCTTTAAAGCTAATTAAAAACATCACAAGCATTACATCAACAGCCTGAATGCATGTCCAGCTAAAAAGCTCTAAATAAAATGTATACAGGGTCCTCAACTTGCGCCAGAAATCCATTCCTACGGCGCGAAGTAACGCGATTTTCGCCGTAAGTCAGAACTCACATACTGTCCATAAGTACCTAGGTCTGGCGAATGTAAACAAATCCGTCTCACTCGTATAGCTCCGCGTGACGACGTCTTCGTCCGCTCCGCTCGCCAACTAGTTCCCGTGCTAAATTTGTTTTCACGTACTTCGGAATGATGGAACAAGACTTTCTTAATAAATTTATGGGAGATAGCAATATAACCATGAACCGCCGTAGGTCGAGGACGTCGTAAACCGAGGACCTTCCATATATAGGCTTTATCTACTGGTTTGGTTTATTGTCTCCCTCTTTAGACAAAAGAGAGAAAGGTTAATTAAGCAGACTTTGCTTAATGGAAGGTGGAATTAATTGGCTGTAGAATAGACTGAAATTCAGTGTTTTAAATGGTCATTTCCTGGCTGCTGGAGTGGTCATTCATTCATTTAATGAAACGTTAGTGTAGAACAAGGGAATTTTGATGGCGCTCTTGTTTGGACCTGCCACTGTAGAACAGGGTAATGAATCACTGACCACACGAAAAAGCTTCGCCTTGAAGCCGAGAGACACCATTCTAAGCAGACAAGCCAAACGAACCTGTCAGACTAACTGCAAATGCTTGGCAGGTGAACTCAGGTTAAATAAGACTTGGCAAGCTGGCCTCTGTGGGTGTGCACGTTAGGGTGTGTGTGTGTGTGTGTGTGTCTTTTCAGGGACTAGTTAGAGAAGAAGAGATGGTGCGAATAGACTTTTAACAGAAACCATGCTACCAGCTTTAATATTATTGTGTGTGCTACTAAAAGGTGTGACAATAGTGGCATTGTGATCGCACAGCAGCTGCTGGTTGCTCTGTATCCATAGAAACAGTCCTAACTTGGAAAGCTCTTTGCTGATGCATACATATCTCATGTAACACCACGTCCCTGAATCAGCAACTTAATATAATATATAAACCAGGATGTCACACAGGTTTGAATAATAGATCAGTTAGAATGCAGTGAACACTTGTATATGGAGGAGAGCCAGGGGCAGGGAGAGGGAGGAACAGGACTACAGACTGATACAGAATAAAAACACAAGTGTCAGGTTGCATAACCCTTTCTCTGAAATCTACTCTCCTGCAGCTCCTACAAAATCATTTTCATCTTTCTTGGAAACGTGCAGTAAGGATTAAGATTGCTTGTGGGTTTTTTTTATTTTTTATTATGTGACGTTGCTTAGTAAACTTTGCAGATATTTTGGCTTTTTATTTGCATGCTCGAAAAACCGCATAATTCATTCATTTATTCGTTCATCCATCTTTAGCAAATACTTTATCTTGGTCAGGGCTGTGGTGAGCACAGAGCTTGTCATAGACAAACACGATCAAGATGTTCAATGCACAAAACCAATGGTGTAGGTTTCATTTTAACGTATGCATGCAATGTTCTATGTAGCTGACCTCTCATGTGACTGGTATGTAATTTTACCCTACATGTAAACAACAAAGTTTATTTTTTTCCACTCAGGTAAATCCGACGCAAGCAGTTAAATGTGAAAAATATTCTTAAACTGTTGTGAGAAACACAAAATTGTCTGGTATCATGTCCCCTCCTCTCTTACTAGAACTATGCAAAACAATTTAAAATAAACCATTTTTTGGCATTGTACTGGAGAGGATGACCTTTCTTTTCTTTTTCTTTTTTTTTTTTAAATCCCCAACAGCAGCAGTAGCTCAGGAATATAGATTTTGGGTTTGTCTGTTACACTTATGTTATTCTATATGCTATTATTTATTATTATTATAATTATAATAATAATAATAATAATTATTATTATTATTATTATTATTATTATTATTATTATTATTACTATTAGGATTCTAGAGTAATCCAAGAGGCAGTTGAGAATCGACAACATAGAGTCATCTAGCATACAGGTTAGCTCGGTCTGAGTGGTTTAGACATACTTGATTAAAATGTGTTTGATACAGCAGGTGTGTTGCAGAAGAACTAATATCTTTAACCAGGGTTGTATAGTTTCAGCTACATTTCCAGCCCAACTACATCCCAATCAGCTTTTTTAAAAACAAAAACAAACCACCATCAACAACACCAAAAAAAACCCCCAAAAAACCCATTTGCTTGTGTTGAGGATGGCCCCATATGAAGATCTTGAACTTAGAAACCATAACGATGCCTTTGGACTTCTGTTAATACAAACAGGTTAGCTACAGTGGACTAGGCCTACAATTGCCATGATAACTTTAGGACTTTAATTGCTGCTAACAGTTTTGCATTAAAGTCTCCTACAGTGAACGAATGATGACTTCAACAAATAGACTTCATGCTAAATTTATAGTGATTTCTTGGCTACACAATTGTACTGGACGCAGTTGTATAGCACAAAGTTACAGAAGAGTAATATTTGTATTACAGTTTTGTAAACAGCTACAGAAGAGAGTTATCTGTATTACAGTTCTAGAAGATAAATATCTGTATTATACTTTTGTTAACAGTTACAGAAGAGAGTTATTTGACTGTGCCCATTGTTAAAAGTGCCATAGAAATAAAATTGATTTGAATTGAAACATATATTTTTTCTTTTTTTTCGTCTTTCTATAGTGAAACAAGGACACCATGGGGCAGACATGTTTTTGAGACATTATCCACTCCATGATCCCTCTTTCCCTCTCCCAATCTTTAAAACATATATTATGTATAGAAAGTTTCTTCATAGACTCACTGTCTGCACTTTCCCCTGCTTGTGGAAGTTTATTATTAAATTAATATGTAATTATGTGCCTTCTCTGCTTCTCCACTGAAAATGTTCATTTAGAGAGTGTGGGGCAACATAAACACTTCCGCCAGTGAGTCTCTATGAGCATTTGTTGCAGTTCTAATTTTGGCCACTTGTGCAATAATAAGTTTTGCACATATGTATATATGAGATCTATTGATTAGATGTAAGTAGGGAGAACAATTTAGGCCCTTTGCAGCACAGAGACGAAACTGCTGCAGTAAACATGCTGCTGTGCATTCATTGTTGTCTTTCAGACACTACTAATGGACCTTTAAATGCTCGAACAGCCTGGAAGCATGAAGCGTATCCTATAAATAACACCATATTTATAAAATCCTCCATGTCTCCATGGTAACTCCTGCTTGGTAACTGTGTCTCAGTGTGATCGTACTGAAGCACTCGACTCCACATTCGTAATCACCTTGCTCTCATCAATAACCATGGAAACAGCGTGGACTGAAACAGCGAGGTCCTAGGGCTGCGTTCTTAAGGACAGGCGTTCACTACCATGGGTGTAGCAGTAGTTATTTAAAAGTAAAATCTGAATTTATCCCCAAGTGTCAGTTGTTTGTTGGGAATCTCAGACATCTTGCATATTCAAAATTCATATCATAAAACCATAATAATAAAAAGAAATAAAAATGATAAGAGATCATTTGCATGCGTGTATTTGTGGCATGGGGTGCTGATAAGACGATGTTTGCTTCATATTTACCAACCTCCAACAGATCACATTTAACACTAAATGTTTATACCACAAATAGCTGGATACAGCTGGAGTGCTGGATAATTGTAGAGATGTTTATCCATCTCTCTTTTCAAAGGACTGTACATATGTAGCATTCAGCACAAACAGCTGTGTAGTATTCAATGTATAATATTTGTAATGATTTCATAGAAATATTTCCCTTACAATTTGTAAATTAGCATGATTTACTACAACCCGAATTCCAGAAAAGTCGGGACGTTCTTTAAAGTTGAATAAAATGAAAACTAAAAGGCTTTCAAATTACATGAGTGAATATTTTATTCACAACAGAGCATAGAGAACATAACAAATGTTCAAACTTGGACACCTTTATCCACTAAATGAGCACATTTCAAATTTGATGCCTGCTACAGGTCCAAAAAAAGTTGGCACGGGGGAAACAAATGGCTGAAAAAGCAAGAAAGTTTAAAAAG
>JAQLOM010000006.1:15073171-15087355 GCA_030068315.1 Chrysichthys thysi
TATCAGAGCACAAACTAAGCCATGAGGTCGAAGGAACTGCCCGAAGAGCTCAGAGACAGGATTGTGGCAAAGCACAGGTCTGAACAAGGCTACAAAAAATTTCTGCTGTAGTTAATGTTCCAAAGAGCACAGTGGCCTCCATAATCCTTAAATGGAGGAAGTTTGAGATAACCAGGACTCTTCCTCAAGCTAGCCACCCGGCCAAACTGAGCAATCGGGGAGAAGAGCCTCGGTGAGAGAGGAAACCAAGAACCCAAAGATCACTCTGGCTGAGCTCCAGAGATCCTGTGTGAAAATGGAAGAAAGTTCCAGAAGGACAACCATCACTACAGCCCTTCACCAATCTGGGCTTTATGGCAGAGAGGCCCGACGGAAACCTCTCCTCAGTGCAAGACACATAAAAGACCTAAAACACCTTAAGAACTCCCAGACTGTAAGAAATAACATTCTCTGCTATGATGAAACCAAGATTGAACTCTTTTGCCTTAATTCTAAGCGGTATGTGTGGAGGAAACCAGGCACTGCTCATCACCTGCGCAATACCATCCCTACAGTGAAGCATGGAGGTGGCAGCATCATGCTGTGGGGGTGTTTTTCAGCTGCAGGGACTGGGCGACTAGTTGTAGTTGAAGGAAAAATGAACACGGTGAAGTAGAGAGATATCCTGGAGGAAAACCTGGTCCAGAGTGCTCAGGCCATCAGACTGGATCAAAGGTTCACCTTCCAACATGACAATGACCCTAAGTACACAGCCAAAACAACACAGGAGTGGCTTAGGAACAACTCTGTGAATGTCCTTCAATGGCCCAACCAGAGCTCTGACTTAAACCCAATTGAACATCTCTGGAGAGACCTGAAAATGGCTGTACACCAAAGTTCCCCATCAACCCTGACAGAGCTGCGGAGGATTTGCAGAGAAGAGCAGCAGAAAATCCCCAAATCCAGGTGTGAAAAACTTATTGCATCATTCCCAAGAAGACTCCTGGCTGTATTCGCTCAAAAAGGGGCTTCTACTGAGTGCTGAGCAAAGGATCTGAATACTTACATCCATGTGATATTTCAGTTTTGCTTTTTTAATAAATTTGCAAAAAATCCTGTAATTCCATGTTTGTGCTGTCATTATGGGGTCCTGAGTGTAGATTCATGAGGGAAAAATTAAATTGACTGATTTTAGCATAAGGCTGCAACATTACAAATGGTCAAAAATTGAAAGGGGTCTGAATACTTTCTGAATGCACTGTGTGTGTCTGTGTGTGTGTATATATATATATATATATATATATATATATATATATATATATATATATATATATAAAATCAGCCATAAATAAATTCCCATTTTATGCTCTTTATTGAATGGGTAGTACAAAGCCATTGCCCTCTAGTGGCCCATCAAAACACAACAGACTGACATCATCGCACTTTAATGCCGAAGTAATTTTCCATGCATGCCAATGCATGATTATGCTTTTCTTTTCCCATATTTCTTGCCTCTTGCTACATATTATTTTCTGTGTGTCTCCTTTCCATGGTAACAGGGTGATGTGAAAGGTTATCTGCGCAGCTGCAGAGCAGCAGACTCTGTGACTCCTGATCCTTTGCTCCTTCAGCGTATGGCTTGCCAGATCGCTTCTGGCCTTCTGCATCTCCACAAACATGACTACAGCCACAGGTGACCTGCCAGCATCCATCCTCTCAGAATCAGGAGACACTCATGTCCATTACCTGATTTAGGCAATTGAGTAGCTCTGTCAAAATTTCACCAATTAGACATAGTTAATGTAGATAATGCTCAAAGCAATGTGAAAAAATCATGCCAAGATGAATTTTCTGACATAACACAGGTTAAACTGTGATTTTAAAAGAGCAATAAAGTTTGGAGAGCTTGGAAACACTATATACAGAGCTGAAAAATGGATCATTGGAACATTTTTTTTAGAGTTAGAGTATTAGAGTAACTGAGGGGGGATTGGGGTTGGTGCGTCTATTTCCTGATTCCAGTGTGACACGTACAGGGTAACTTCCTGTAACAATATCCTGATGCTGCCTGAGTGTGCCTCTGCTACTCCAGCATCAGTGATTTTGTTGCTGGGGGTTATCACGAATCTTCATGAAGACATGGTTATTTTCTTCTATTAAAGATAGCAGAAGTAGATAAAGGTATAAAGACAAAGATAAATATCTAGATAAGATAACTACTACTTCCATTGGCAGTTAATATGTATCATCATTTCAAATATGTGATTTTATTTCTGGATTTTATTTTGAACAGTGACCTGGCTTTGAGAAACTGCCTTCTAACCTCAGATGTCACTGTTAAGATCGGAGATTATGGCCTGTCACACAGCAAGTATAAGGTATGTGTGTCACCAAGTTGCATGCTGATCTATTTTTAGTCTCGTCCTGGAACCTTAAAAGGTACAAATTTAAAAATGCTCTTAAAAGTGCCAAAAAAACCCCATTTGACATGCATTACAAGTGGTAGTACAGTATTAATGTACTGATTCTTTGTTAATGAATGACCTCACAAGTACTCTGTTCCTCCACACTAGGAGTGAAACACAATACCACTATTTGTAGACCTATTCTGCATTGTGCACACATATAGTCTCAACCAGATATCTTGCGAACCTTTCTGAGTACGACAAAAATAATAGAGAACCTCCTTCTTTGTGTATTTATATTTGTTTTGCATGCATTATCTGTCCGTTCTTCATAATTTATTAACTATATTAATTTATGTGGTTTTATCCCTACTCCACAGGATGACTACTTTGTGACATCAGATCAGTCCTGGGTACCTTTACGCTGGATTGCCCCTGAACTGGTGGATGAAGTTCACGGAAACCTGCTGGTGGCAGAACAAACAAAACAAAGCAACATTTGGTAAGAATTAACTCATGGGTCACGTTCTACTCTGCCATGGTTTTTTGGTTTTTGTTTTTTTTTTTGGGGGGTATGTAATAATAAAACTAAAAATTTTATATGGATGACCGAAGTTTAGACTAGAGACAACATGGCCAAAGTGCAGGAAAGAAAAGAAAAACATAGAAAAAAAAGAAATTTATAGTGATTTTGAGCAATGCTGTAGTTCAACATTATTTGAGTATTCGAACAGGAAGTAGGGGGGTTGTGGCTGATCTCGGTTATGGTTCTTCTCCCCCATGCCTACTTGGGGCTCCTCTGGGTTCATCAGTCTACTCACTTCCAAAACAGACTGAGATAGCAAACAGGTGGTTTGGCTATGCTAAATTGTCCCTAGGTGTCAATCAATGTGAGAATGTATTTGGCCTCTCATGTAGGGTGTATTCCTCCATTGTGTTCAGTGTTCCCAGGATAGACTCCAGGTTCATCATGTCCATGATCAGGATAAAGCATTTATAAAAGATGAGTGAATGGAATGGAGGATTTTTACTCCATTTTCTCATAATATAGTTTCTGCGTACTATCTAGTTTTTCCCCAGTGGCAAGACATATACCAGACCTTAGAGAGCCAAGTCTAATATTTGCTTGGTTGGAATAGAGCCACCAGATTCATTAAAACTGTACATCACAGTATAGCTTAACATATTGAGAGGAGAGCACTAACTACCGAATACACAAGCTTGCATGTACCTGCGATTGGCAAGGATCACATTGTTTGACAGAGGAGAAAAAACTGTCATCAGTTCCTTTTAGAATTCAGAGCTATGTACTCTTAGGCCCACATAGATGGCTATGGCCTTGTCAGGAATAATTTCATGTGTGTTTCTGAATCTCAGGTCTCTTGGGGTAACTATCTGGGAGCTGTTCGAGTTGGGGAACCAGCCTTATCGACACTACTCTGACAGGCAGGTCCTCAGTTTTGCTGTGAAGGACCAACAACTTAAACTGCCGAAGCCACTGCTCCAGTTTCCCCTGTCTGACCGCTGGTGAGTATTTGAAATAGTGTTTGAAATTCACAGTATTGTCATTTGATATTTACACAGACTTTTATTTCTTGTCCAGGCTAAAATAGTACTATTTTTATGTAACCTTTATTAGGTACGAAGTGATGCAGTTCTGTTGGCTTCAGGCGGACCAAAGGCCTAATGCTGAGGAAGTTCACCTACTGCTCAGTTATCTGTGTGCCAAAGGTGCCAGTGAGGCAGAAGAAGATTTTGAGAGGCGCTGGAACTCAATGAGACCTAACATGACTCATGGCAGTCTGCATGGGGCTGGTCCCCTGACCCTGGAGATGCCACAATCCTTGACATCCTCATCCTCATTCCCCTTGCTGGAGCAGTTTTCAGCTGGTGATGGCTACCAGTCAGAGTCAGGAGATGACATTCTCACAGTTACGGAGACCAGTCATGGTCTGAACTTTGAGTACAAATGGGAACAAGCAAGAGCTAAACAGCCCTATCCCTCCTCATCTACCACTGGGACATTAGGTCAAGGGAATCCCCACTGCCAGGAGGTCTATTATCCTCCAGGAGGTATGGTAGGTGGATGTGGCATGGATGGACTCGCATTAGGGGTCTCTCCCCAATACTTTGACCCCAAGCAGTTACACACTCCAGGTGTTGTTCCAGTCCTGAGTGCACATAGCCCATCAGTGAACAGTGAGTACTACATTCGTATTGAAGAGCCAGTAGAATGCAATATTGACATGGAATACACGATGTGTGCATATAGTCCTGAATTTGGGGGCAGCAATGGCAGCTTTCTCACTGGGAGTGGAGACTCAGGAGATTGTATGAACTGTCCTTCTAAAGGCAAGCCAATTGAAACATATTGGTCAGCTGAAATTCATAAAAGCAGTGCCTATGATTCAGACTGCAGTCCAACCATGTCCCTAACCATGGAGCCACTTCTAGGTCAGGTATCTGATTCCAGCCCGCTTAGGCCTTGGGAGTCAGGTCACTATGTATCATACAAAGACAGGGATGGAGGCTATTACTACGACAACTCACCATCACTGGATCACTATCTGATTGGAGGACCATCAGAACCCATGAGGGAGAGCTGGGGATCCCGAAGCCTGAGACAGGCACTGGGTGAGCTAGAGGAACCTTTAGGGATCTCACCCTCTCTTGGTAGCCCCCCACAGGGCTATGATGACCCTTACCTAGAGAGCAGCCAGGGGGCAGTTATTGGGAAGAATGTAACTGGTGGATACTATGACATGATGGGTTCTTTGAGAAAGATCATGCCAGGCAGTCACTCAGTGTGTATTGACATGGAATCAGGGGGAGCTGTGTTTGTGGGGCAAGATGACAGTGACTCAGAAGAGGAGGAGGATTTATTCATTGAGAGGCAGGCAATGGGCTGGTCTACCAGCCACTCAACAAAAAATCATCTGAGCTTATCTCAAAGACAGTCATCAAAGCAAGATATATATGCAGACTTTCATTACACTATGCCAATGACTGATGTTGAGGATGCATGGCCAGAGACACACAGTCTCCCATACCGCTCTACCAAAAGGCTTAACTACCTAGAAGGCAGAGCCAAAACCAACACCTGCCCTGTGCATGGCAGACAAGCATTAGTATCCTCCTCATCAGACTGCAGCTCCTATATTCATCTTTGCCATGAACCCAGAGAAGCAGAGGTGTACCCTGTACCATGTTGTCAGGCTTTGAGCAATTCCCATTTTGTAGATCCCCTTACGGGGTCATTAGTAAGAAATTGCTTCATGAATGACAATATTTCAGACAAAAACACAGACATACCTAGCAGGAACCCACATGTAGGACAAGCTGACTTGCCTACAGGACATTTAATTTCCAAATCAGAGATAACAAAAAGCGGTTTACAACAGACAGAGCACCCAGAATATGTTGACACTGTCATCAAAGAGGGAATCCAGAGACAAGACAGTACTGGACAACAAGATTCTAGTCAAACTAACATGAAAACAGAGGTTTTAACCATAACTCAACAAGTGGAGAAACCCCTTCCTGAGATCTCTTCCAAAGAGCCTGAATCAGACAAAAGCAGGATAGTGGACAGCGGTGTGGAACATGGACATTCCAGCACCAACCTGGTGGAAATGGATAACTGTAGTGATGATGACATCACAGATGTCACCTCTGGAATTTTTGGTGAGTTTCCAGGAGATTATGTTGAGACAGCTGATTACACCTCCCCTTCATTCAAGTCATTGCAGAAGCAAGTAGGTACACCTGATTCTATGGATTCCATAGAGCTACCATCTACTGCAGGCTCCAGTGAGACTCTGAGCCCAACTTCTCTCCATCCTTCAAATTCACCTAGAACGGTGGATAGTGGCTATGACACGGAGAACAATGAGTCTCCTGAATTTGTCCTCAAGGAGCCCCATGAACAACAAGACACCAAAACCTTTATCCAGCCATTGGGGATGTCAGTTGCTGACTCAAATCCAATCACGGAAGCAAATGAATGTGGGGCTGACGCACAAGATGGGGTTGACACGCAACAAGAGGATGTGGAGGATGTGGAGGAAGGAGTCACCATGCAAACATCTGTACTAAGTGAAAAAACTCCATATAGAGATTCTGCTTACTTTTCGGATACTGATGCAGGGAAAGACAAAGAGAGTGATGAAGACAGAGAGAAAGGTATTGATGACCTTGAGAGGAAGGAGGAGGAAGCAATGCAAGCAATAGTTCAAAAAACAATACCGACACCAGTGGTAGAACAGGACAAAGGAAAGTCGAATGTTCTTGAGACAGAAGAAAATGGTGAAAATTTCTCCAGTGATATTAAGGAAGAGACCCAAAAAGCTCTACCCTCAGAGGAAAATGAAAAGGTTTCCACTGGTTCCCCTGAACCTACTATTATTAATCCTATTTCTCCTGAGATCTGTGAATGCCCTATAAATGACACTGTCCAGGATGAAGGCTTTGACCTGAATTCAAAAGAACCTCAAGAAGTGCCATCTGAGGAACAGTTATCTGATTTAACTGCATTGACAATTTCTGATACCGAACCAGAAAACCACAAAACGGATGAGACAGACACCACCCTTGCATTTGAACCTTCAATGATTAAAGGTTTAATTGAGGACAGTAATGCTGAGAAAGTGCTTGATAGCTGTGTCAACACAAATGAAGCTAACCAGGAAAAGGATGTTACTGAAGAAGCAACATCCAGCACGAGCTCAGAGGAACTATCTTCTCAGGAAAAAACTGACAATGTGGAGATATTTGTATCAAACTCAGCCAAGAGTGTTTCAACAGATAATATCGTGGACATGCCAGAAAAAGTAGATGGTAACTCAAAATATGAAGTACAGTTTCACAAGAGCTCCACTCGTCCTTCTTCTCCTCCTCCTCTCGCATCGCTTGAGGGAAGAAAGTTCCTGGTTGAGAGACGAGAAGCTGATGATGAGGACAGGGATTCAGAGGACAGTGATGAATCAGATGAGGAGCTGCGTACCTACAGTATCCAAGAGCAGAGTGAGGAGAGTGAGGATGAAGTCCTACCAGTGCCCATCATTGTGAGTGATTGCAGTGATGCGCACAAACTCAGAAGCATCCTCAAGATGCCCAGCCTGTGTATCGATAACCTTGGAGATGAGTTGGAGTCTAAGAAGAAGGTGGTGTCCTTCTTTGATGATGTTACTGTCTACTTATTTGACCAAGTAAGCAGAATTTGGGCTTTTACTTTAGTTTTGCACACACTAAGTTACACAAAAGTTCTGGGATGCAGTTTAATGCATATGACTTTTCTACAACAGGGTTAATGTAATGTGGAAGGTTTTTCCACAAATCTCTGTTAACAAAAAAGGCTAGTGCAAAGGCACACACTGATGTATCGGTCAAAATGTAACTTTGCAACCATCCGTTGCTTAATCTCCAATACCACTGTTAACGTTTCGGTAATGAATTGCTGGAAGGGTCATTTTTGTATTTCAGATTTTGTCCTCCCTGATAAGGACAAAAAAGTAATGAGAAAAATTCAACTTCTCTAGGAAAGTCCAACCGGAGAACTATCAGAACATGCCTTCCCCCTGGGAGGTGAGACAAGCACACAGGGTGCAACGTGCACAGCGTCAAAGCAACAGGAAAAGGCCAATTCCACTGACGAGTCTTCAGATGGAAACATTTCAGAAGAGAGTAAGAAAGTACTTTTATATGTATTGATTTCAATAAAGAGATAGGACATCATCGCTTTTTGCTATTTCCTATGTATTCTTCTCATCCCCTTTGTGTACAGGTGGAGGGTTTGAGTGGGATGATGATGATTTCTCTTTGCTGCCACTACCCACCTCATCAAAGGAATCACCCCCAGACACGAAGGCTAAACCAAGCCCTCCACCCAACCCCACACATAACAAGCCCGTAGTGCAATTCTCACGTTTCACAGTTTCTCCAACTCCAGTTTCACGTTTCTCTATTACCCATGTTTCTGACTCAGATATGGATTCTGCAGGAGGTAAAATACTTGTAAATTCAGATCACTGATGAAGCAATATTTCTATTTCTCCCCGTCAAATAGCTCCACTTAGTAGACCCTGTTTGCATATTATAGTTTTACAGTAGATAGCTTGCAGACTGAGTTTGTAAAGGATACTTTCCCTGAAATAATCTCATTTCAGACGAATATAAAGTAAAATTATTTCCTAAATGCAAAATGCTCTATTCCCCTTTGCTATACAGGAAGCAGTGAGGATGGGGATAGAGAATGAGCACTGCACACCACTGCCATCTATGTGAAGTGCTCTGCATGGACCAACATTTCTTCACCCCTACTGGTCTTTGCATTGAAAATTATCCTGTTTGAGAAAATATATGGAATCCCATCAAGGAGAGTGCCTATTATTGTTTGCAACTAGTTACACAGTGGTCCTTAATGGACCAGTCGCAAATGAACACATCTGAAGCCGTAAGCTTCTTAAGAAGAATATTATAAATTGTGAAATCCCAATTCCATATTTGTTACAATCCTACCTATTTGAAACTAGTGACAATTTTGAAAGAACTACAGTATGTGTACTGTGAGGTCATGGGATCTTTAGAAAGACATCAGATATTTTCATGAATGATGGGTATGGTCTTGAAATGAAGGATACAATCAACAATGGGGGTTTTTTTTTCAGGAAAAAAAGCAAATCAAGAGACTTTTTCTCAAGGAATTTGACTGTGAAGTAATGAACTAATGAACAATGTTGCTAACAATGGTTTATGTTGCTATAGAGCCTATTGTTTGTCAATGGCTGCTTGTTAGATTCTTTTTTTTTTTTCTCTTTTTTTTTCTGAGAAGGCAAATCTGCCTTCTTTATACATTCTATTCGTTTGATTGGGCATCAGAGCAACGGTCTCATGTCCACGTCACATAACAAAGAGTGTCAGACATTTACAAGCTGCTTAAAAAATGTTTGGGACAGAGGAAACACATAGCTGCCTTGAGTCAGCCATCTATTTGTAAGTAGCAGATTATATAGGGTCAGGGAACATCATGAGATTTAGACCAGCTCATTCATGTTATTTCAAATACGATATCTGACGAAAGTCATATCTTTGTTTTGTTGTCTAAGATTTTTGACCAGGCATAGTTTGCCTGCTTGATGACTACAAAGTACTTTTTTTTCAGTATTTATGTATTATTTTAGTTCAAATTATTGTCAGGATCATAAAAAAAAAAAAAAAAAAGATTTATCATGTTATACTGTCTACCCTGCTTTGGTTAAGCTTGAATAACCTCAGTCTTATCTTCAACAGTGCTTTCAGTCATTCATAACATAAAATCATATTTCAAAATGTTTTATTTTGGCCCTAGAGCAAGAACTGTTAAGAAACCCAAAATAAAGAAAAACAACAGGAACATTTTAAATGCTTGAGAACATATCAAAGTACTTACTGGACACTTTAGTCTTTTAGTCGATAAAACATGAATTTTATGACGAGCATGTAGGACTGATGCTGTACATGTCTGCTACCTTATGAGTACCAGAGCTGGGGTGTGTTATGTTTAGGGTGTTTATGACCTTTTTTTTTTTTTATTTAATAGATGATGCCTGTCTTGTCACTTTGAGAAATTTATATAAAAATTAGAAGGAAAATGGATATATTCTGGCATTTAATGCCCAGCCTATGGACAACATATTATTATGGTTATTTATTAGAATAGAGGAAAAGCAAACTACTGAACAAAATGTACTGTACTGTACTGATTGTTAAGTTTGTTAAGTTGCAGAATTACTGTCCAGTATAAGTTTCATTTTCTTGTGAACATTGTTGGGGGAAAATGTTGTTTTCTTTTTTTTCCAGTTTCTTTTAGTAAAGAATTAGAGATTGTTTGACAAGATAAAGAGGAATTTTAAATTCACTTTGCAGATCTCTGTACTCTGGACCCCAAGCTAGCCATTGAATTTGGAAAGAAAAAAAAAATTTCATCCTTAGAATCCGTTCATGTTCAATGTTTCTTGCCTCTTGTGGCATCACTGTTCTACATAGATTAGGCTAGACTGAACTAGACAGCAATCTGTACTATTTTTGTATTCTACAAAACAATTTTAAAATCCTCAGCTGTATTATAATGTTGCTGGACTGTAAGAGTTTATCATCATATATCTGCTGCCAAAGAGAAGCATTCTACTGAGACACATACAGATGTTGGCTGGAATTGCTGGATTGGCAAATTGATAAGAATTAGTCCTACCCAACTTTTCATAACTGAAACATTATGTATAGTTAGTGCTGGTGTGATGGACAATGTTCTTGATTGTTGCTTGTGACTGTTTTCATATGAAATCCAGCAAAAAGTTCTCAGTCATTTGACTACCCATTAATTTGGGGGGGATTATGGTGGTTTACATTAAAGGAAATCTTCTAGTTCAGTGTAGTGAGCAAAGATGTGGTTGAATGATGCTATGGAGTCTAGCTATTACAACACACCATGTACTATTCAGCTACTAGACCCAACAATCCAGCCATAAATTAAACTCAAACGTTCCTTGTTAAACACCAGACACAACAATGTGAAACAAAACAAAATAAAATCAAACAGTCTGTTTTAAACTCCAGACACAACAATTGTTCAATAAAACAGATGAAAAAACAAACAAACCAAAAAACAAACACGCACTCTATTTTAAACCTCAGACACAACAAGTTGTCTTAAAACAGAAAAGAAAGATCAAACTGTCTCTGTGTGGTTCATACACGTTTGTGGAGCAGAACCTTGTGTTCGGTGGTGGCTGATGGTGAAATGGTGAATGAATGTGCGCAGTGACCTGGTCTTATGAGCCACTTGTGTTTCAGGACACTGCGGATTTTCACAAATTATTCTGAGACACCTCAATACTCATTGCCATTTTAGTTTTCTGGGCTGGCGTGACCGCAATAACACGGTCTACAGAGTATCAAGTGCAACTCCATTCATCCACGCATACATGTTCCGAAACCCACATTTGTGGGAGTAGTGTAATGGGAGATAAGTGTTCCAAAGTTAGCCCACTGCATCAAATCCCTAATTTGTGTTTTGGACAGAATAAGGTAACTATTTAGTGGTTTCTGAACCTGTCTGCCAACAACCTGTCCAGGTCCTAACACCAGGTGGCACAGACCTGCCTCTAACATCTGTACCAGTGAAATTTGCAGTCATTTCTGTTACCACCCGCAGAGGATTTCACTTTTTTCATAATGTGGTGCTGAGCAGTCAAGCCTTTTGTATGCTAAGTATGAGTTTCTGCTGCAACAATACAGCAAGGTTTTTCTTCGAGGGCTCAGTAGGTGTCTGCGTTTGGTGTTTCATTATCAGAGGAAAAGACTAGTCAGAAGTATTCTCATAGCAGTGAGGCATGACAAACACATCACTATCAGCAAAAAAAATGAAGTTAGGGAAGAGTTGGAAAACTGCCCATCAAAAATATTCAAGTTTCAAACATTAGGCTCTGATCATGTCCACCAAGAACTTTCATTGGGAGCTGATAGAATAAATAACTTGCTCTGAGATTCAAGAGGCCGAGAATTTGAAAAAGGTTAAACGATGAAAATATGAACCTGTCTCCACAGAATATGTAGTAGATGTATCATCACCCAAGGTTTGTGACGGCACACAGTTATTTGGCAGTGTGGATTTAGCAACGCAGTAAACCCTCATCTTTCGGGTGGTCACGTTCCAAAACTTTCCTCAAAAGACGAAAATCCGCAATACATGGACACCACCTCTAGATGCTTATTTAAAAAAAAAAATAGTTTAAGCCCTAAATAATCCTCCCACACTCTTTAAACACCTTCTAGACACAATTAAACACATACAGAAAACATTTGCGAGCATATAGCGAGGTGAATTCTGTGTCGAATTCTGTGTAGAATTCATAGAAACATCACGTCTATTGTGAGTCCTGCTACGGGCGAAGAACTGGATGTTGGCGCTCGCTGGTTGCTTCTCCCCAACCGTACGTGTATGTGTCGTACGGTTGCTAGCAGCCAATCACAACCAAGGTTACATGAATAGGGCATTCTGATTGGCAAGACTCATTCCTCCAGACGTATTTTTTTTCAGTATCCCCTCACCTCCACGCGTTTTCATAAACAACACTGTGTTCTTTGTCTCTTGTGAAAATACGATATACACTGTACTGTATTTTATATATTATTAATATTTTACTTCATTTTTATTAATGTTTATATTTTATATCGGGAAAATGCACAAAAAATCTGCGACTAGCCCAGGTCGTGAAATGTGAACCGCGGTAGGCGGGGGATTACTGTACAATGCAAAGAATCAGGGAACTTTATTTAAGCTTGTTTGAATCCATTTGCTCAACTCCAAGCAAGACAAAAATGGGGATATTTGTTTGAAACAAAAGTGATCCTTGTTATTTGATAGAACTTTATTATTTATAACATATATATAAATGCATAATCAATAGCAAGTAAAATTACTGAACCAAGTTTAACCCATTAAATACACAAGCAGAAATCGAGGAATTGAATATGATTTGTTTATTTATATTACTTATTACATTAAGGTTTTGACATATGACGTTTGGGTGACAAATGAGAATTTTACAAGGTGCAAGTAATTGTAAAACACTGAAATTCTATTCTATCTATTTTAGATTTGAAAAGAAAAAAAATTGATTCCGTGAACTTCTATATACAAAACAGCATAGGTGTTGGGTACATGAAATACATTCTGAAAGAAAGGACAAGAAGGAAAAAGACCGGCAGGCAGAATTATGATAATACAGCAATCCATTGTCCTTTAGCGCCCCTAGTTCCATATTGTCCTGTTAGTCACTTACAAAGATGCACATGTACACTGCCGGTCTAAAGTTTTGAACACCTTACATTTTAGTTGTTTTGTTTAATGATATTTGAAAATCTCAAAAATGCACTTAGAAAATAAATATCCATGTGACAGAATGTGCTGGGTAATAGATGACAGAAGCTGAAAACTGAGATGGAGTGGTTTGCAAACTAAAATGAAATAAGTAAAAATGACTGGCTATAAGAGTTTGATTTAAACAGAAATACATGTGTGCTGCCTGTCATATTATTCTGACAAATCCATATGGTAGAAATAAATTAATTAATTAATTAATTAATATGTACAGAGGAACCTTGCATTGCAAGCATTATCCGTTCCGGAGACGTGCTTGTAATCCAGAGCACTCGTATATCAAAGTGGGTTTCCCCATAAGAAATAATGGAAACTCAGATAATTCGTATCACAACCCACAAACATTTATATAAAAATGATTAATGCAAAATATAAAGTAAAAATACATAAAGCTGTCATGAATTTGCCCGTGCAGAGCGCGCGTGCAGCGCACCTGGTCAGAGCACTCCCAATAGTGGTGCATGTCGGAGAACTCGCGCTGCTGAAGACTAACTCCTGGTTTTCCTCCGCAACGCCACGGCGCGTCAGATGGGTGGCGACAGGTGTAACGGATTGGGACTGATTGCAGGAGCTATAAAAATACTCACAGACGCATGCCAAGGTCGCGGAGCATTAGTTGCCATTTTCCGCGCTCTTGCCGAGCCTTACTATTGCCGTGTTTGCTTTCTCCAGTTCTGACCAAGTTTCTCTTTCTTGTTATTCAACCCCACCACACCTGACAACATAACCTGTGCTTTATCTTTAAAAAGAATCGAGGCTGGGAGAGGGGAGATGACTTTCACTTCTGACTTTCACTACAACTCAGAGAATCACTGCAGTCTGTCGCTCACTGGGATCTTTTTCTTTTCGTGTGACTTTAACAAGGAAACAATCCAATGATCG
>JAQLOM010000006.1:15242081-15254175 GCA_030068315.1 Chrysichthys thysi
AACTGTTATACGCTTAGGCTTCTTACTCTCACTACCATTTTTACTTTCTTGGGACCCGTAATGAAGCTTATAGAGCAGAAATGCAGAGAAACACAACGGAAAAAATGCTGAACATGTTTTAATGTTTTACACACAAAAAATACAAAAACTTATTGTCAACAACCAAGAAAACTAAGCTTGCATGAGTTAACTTCTGGCGTTAAGGAAGTGAGGAGGAGGTTACTGTACAGCCAATGAACGCACGTCTGACCGAGACCGATTAAAGGGACACGTGCGTCTTCGCTAGGTACGCAAACAGAAAACAGAAAACATTGGCGTGTACGAAGCGGAAGGGAAAAATGGCCGGGGCTGTGTTTGTTTGGCACTCGATTATGTGGTCGTGACCAGACGCGAAATTTTGGCTGATTTTGTGGTCAGGAATGGATTTGTTCGTTTTGGGAGGCGTCCGTAACCAGAGGTTCCACTGTATCTTTAAAGATGTGGAGCGTCCACAAAACAAGTTTTAGATACGATCCATTATAGCAGTTCTAGCCAGGCATCCCCTCCCTTCATCTTGAAGATAAGAACAAAAAATGCTGCTCACTATAAAGATACTGCAAACACCCGTCAAGAAGATGTCGCAGCGTCTTGTTACAGTTTCTCTGTCGGACTTACTCATAGCGCGGTGGTAGACAATATTTAAAAGCAACATTAAAAAAAAAACATCTCAACTCTCAAGACTTTTCTCCAGCAGAAAAGTGCAGACAGGGTGCTGGGGAGCGCTTCATTAAAAAGGCATTCCCATGCTGCTTGTGGGTTTTGTTTCTAGGACAACGATGTTACGAAAATGTATCCCCGCTCTTACTGCTGTTGTATGATGAACCTTTTCTCTTTTTAATATGTATTTCATATCATAGTTTGGGATACACTGAAACAGCTTTTGCTCCATTTTCTTGGTTGCCATGTTGACGAGTGTCCCTCATATGATTAGTTGCCTGAAAAGGAGTGACGGTGACACCACCAGCACCGTTCTGAAAAGTTCAGAGGTTTTCAGTGAGAAGTATTCAGTGTAGTCAACTCTGGATCAATCAATCAATCAATCAATCAATCAATCAATCAATCAATCAATCAATCAATCAATCAAGAAATAAAGAAAGAAAGTCCAAAAAGGTTTGTTGGGTTTTTTTTTTTTTGACAACAAAAGTCTTGCAGTTTATTTAAATTTAGGAGCCATTTCAAGTTAAAAAAAAAACAAAAAAAACACACCCAACACTCCTTCATCCTTCAGTAGGTCATCAAAACTGAATGGCACAGAAAACTAGACACGTTCAGCTGCAATTTTACTCTAAACATTTCATGTTTTTTATTTTAATTGCCAAATTAAAAATGCTAAATTGTATATTTTTTGCTTGCTGATTTATTTATTTGTTTGTTTGTTTGTCCCAGTGTGCACTTTGGGCTGGCTTGTTTAAACCCAATGAATGAAATGGCTTATTTTGTTTTCAGGGAGTTCTTGCTGAAGCAGCCCAAACGCTCCAGCACCTTGAGTATCAGGAACACTAGCGTGATGAAGAAGGGAGGAATCTTCTCTGCTGAGTTCCTCAAAGTCTTTCTTCCATCCCTCATCGTTTCCCACATCCTGGCTGTGGGGCTCGGGTAAGTGACGCCCACCACACAAACCTGACTGACCTGCCGCAAGATCCCTGACTGATCCTGGAAATGTCTCGGTGCAGCTTGGCAATGATTCCCAGCCCTGGATGCGTACTGGAGTCATGAACGCCTTTCTTCCTAAACAGTCCTTCGTTTTTGATAATGGTGATGGAGCACCGTCTACGATCTTGCTCAAAATTCCCCCTTAGATGTTCAATTCGGCTGTGATCTGGAGTGCGTGAAAGCCATAGTGTAAAACTTACATCACTGCCATCTTCGGTCTTCCTTATACCATTCGGTGCACCGCCGATGGGGGCGGAGTCATCCCGGACGAAAGCACTCCCATCAGGAAACCAAATGTTTCATCGTAGACTAAAGGGGCATCAGTCAGAAGAACGTCATACTGATTCGCAATGCCCTGTCTCTTAAAGTGGACAGATGGACAAAAGCAACAAATAAATACCCCCTATAGTACAACAAAAGCACTAGATTTTTCTTTCACCCCCCCATCTGAATGTCCAGGATAAAATGGTAACCAGAAATTAGTAGAATATACACAAGTTCTCTAGTTTTCCAAACATTCTTATAACCGCCTGCATTCTCTACACCTTAGGGTTTTTTCCCTCTGGGGTGGCTTTCAGGTTGTTGACAGAAAAGCACTTTTGGGGAATATGTTGACATGTAGTGACGTTTACAGTACAGAGATGATACCAGTATGCTGGCTAGGTCACACATACACACCCTGTATAGAGTGACTGTATATACAAGGGGTGGGTACTCCAAGCCATGGAGGGCCGGTGTGGGTGCAGGTTTTTGGGGTGAGCTCTTAATCAGCCAGTAATAAACCTGTTTAGAATTACATTACATTACATTACATCCAACAAGTCCAACAAGTGCAAAAGTCAGGTACAAGAATAGTAGAATTTCTAGGTGAAGAAGTTCACGTTCCAAGTGGATAAGTGCCAGAAAAACACCTAGTGTAATATTCTGTAGAAGGACCAAATCAGCTAACAGCAGTGAAAACAGAGCGACCCATAAATCAGCGCAGATGTAAATACATAATACCACAGATCTAACGAAAAGGAGAACAAAACCCCAGGAGGTAACCTGAATACATCGTGACCAGGCTAGACAGAACGAAGCCTTGGTACAACGGGATTACACGGTGGACAGGGACGCAGGGGAGAGGTGCAGCCTGAAGAGGGGGGTCTTCAGGTTGAGTTTGAAGGTAGTCAGGGAGTCGTCAGGTCTGACCTCGATGGGAAGATCATTCCACCAACGAGGAGCCAGGACAGATAGAGCGGGCCGGACAGGAGCGAAGAGGAGGAGGGGCCAGACGGCCAAAAGCAGCAGAATGAAGGGAACGGGCTGGCAAATAGGGACGGAGAATGGGGGGAACCATAGGAGAACCATAGAACCATGGGGGTGTCTTTGTTTTTAAATTGCTGACAGAAAGGTCATACCAAAAACCTGCACCCACACCGGCCTGCCATGGCGCAGACTGCTATGCAGTCGGCATAGTCGTTCTTAACCTAATCGGTTAGAAATACAGTGAACCCCCGCAATATCTCGGTTCACCTCTCGCGGGTTCAGTGCATTGTGGATTTTCACATTTTGATTCGTGGAATTTTTTGGCTTTCGCGGGACTCTGGAATATAAAATAGAATTAAACAAAAAAAAGTTGTATATAGAATCTTGTCCTGTTCAGTGCAAAAATGTGTGCAGTTGTAGTCACGGGGTTGCATTAATTCACTGAACAGACTCGTGCGCGCGCGTGTGTATGTGCTCATTTGGTCTTTTTAAAATGCTAAACGTGTATAGCCGTACCCGAGAAACACTATGGGACGAATTAAATGTGCTATGATGGCAATGTACACTGAGTCTGTACGCATGTACAGTGGACCCCTGCAATATTAAAAAAAAAAAAGTTAATTCAAACATTAAAAGAACATTTAAATCGAAATAAAACAGTATGCACTGTATTCCATCAGCGGATGAACACACAGCGGCGGTGTACGCCACTTCCGCTTCAGCGAGTAAACAGGCTGTAAACAGGAAGTGACCTCACTGGCAGTAAGTACGCATGTAGAGTTTTATATGTTGTTAAAATGACGTATGTTTAAGAGTGTTGAAAGTGTTTAAGAGCGTAGGATGTGTTTATAAGGGTGTGGAAAAGGTTAATAAGAGTGGAAATGGTTTATAAAGCCTTAATATATATATATATAGGTGGGGGTTCATCTCTACTCCAATAATAAATCAAATTCACAACTGAAGCATGAAGGAAAATGGTCTTTCACATTTATATCTCCAAAGCTTTTAAAACCCTCTGGAATCACCGTTTTGTGCTTCTTCTTCTTCTTTTTTTTTTTTATAAATCTTTTCCCCTACTGTCCAGATCCACGCAATCTCAGCCCCCGTTGAATTATGTAAATGTCCACCACACTGTGTTCACCTCTGCAGTGTAATATTAACTCGTACTCAGTGTTGGGTGAGTGAGTGACCAATTTCCTGGATGTTTGGGAACACCGCACTGGCTTGTTTTTCGCATGACGCCGGAGTACAGCATTAACAGGCATGCAGGGTTAGTCAGTGGGCGTCTCGGACATCCAGATCGGTAAACCACAGAGGTTCTCATGTGACTAACTCTCAGGCATAAAGTCTGAGTCAGCTGCTCCCATGCCACTTTAGTGTTGCTAAATCTTTACCGCTCTTCAGTGTTGAGAATACAAGCGAAATCACTGTTTGTATTTTAGAACGATATACAAATCTCAGATTAGCGAGGCGGACAAATCACTAGCTTGTTGGCCTGGGAAAAAAAAAAAAAAACAGATTATATACCTCACCGTCACTTCACAACTCTACCAACCGGAGAAAGAAAAGCTGTACTTCCTGTTGACTCTCCCAAAAGACAGACTGTTCCATTTTATATTTGTTTAAATGCGTCAAGCTCCGGTCGCTTCATGTACATTTCTCCGTCGTGTGCACGTTAGATTTTTCCAAGCATTATCATATAATATATTAATTAGCTTTGAATGGATAGCAGTCAGCCTTCCAGAATCAGGAATGAGGGGATGGGAAGGGATAAAAATCAGACAAAACTGAGTAAAAACACTATACAGTGCAACACAAAAACTACACTTTAATGCTCGCACAACAAATTCACCTCACTTTTAAACACTCCACTCGGCAAACAAGTAGAACCCGGGACCACCGGCGTCGAAGGAGATTCTAATGATGAACAAGTCTAGTCCTGCTTGTTGCTAATTTATATGCCTCAAATAACCTTAAAATAACCCACCAAAAAAAAAAAAAAAAAAAAAGGAGAAAAGCTGAATCCAGGACAGTTTAGGCAGACAGATTTGGGTTTTTTTTACGTCTCAAAAAGAGGACGTGTCCAGGAGAAAACGGATGTGCGATCACCCTAGTTTAGCTACATTTCCGCTGGCCAGAAGTGACCCTTGAAGGATTTTTGTTTGAATTGATTTCCAAAAGAAAAAATTAACCATGAACCTAAGATGGGAGTGGTTACAGTCACATGCCGTGGCACTTATCTTGCATTACTGTGATGTCACAGTCAGGCTAACCTTAGCGTGTTTGACACTAAGGCTACAGTTTTATTTGCAAGTTGATGAAATTATCGTTGTGAAGTTCCCACGCAGGAGTATTGGCTTGGTGTTTGTCCTGATGTGTGCGCGCGCCTGTGGTCTCTCAGTTAAAAATGTTCTCACACATGGCTTCCTGTACATTTAGCATGAGTCACAACAGCTTCAAGATACAACCACTGAAATGAGCATGTGCTAGGTTTTTTTTTTCCCCCAGATAGAGCTCGAAAAGATTTATTTCTGCGCGTTTGTTGGCCAGCAGTGTAACCAACGCGTGAAATGTCAAAATAATAATCCCGAGAAAATCACCGATGCCGGGTGCGGCTTCTTCAAAATTATTATACAAACAGCAGGATTACAGACTGCTTTTGAACGTCAAATGCACCCTGGAAGCCTGCTGTTTTTGTTTCCAGGCTGTTTACCTGGCCTCTTCGGTTGCCATGGTTGCTAAGGATAAGATGGGTTTGGACAGCACGCCTGAGCTGCACTTGGAATCAGTAGAAAATTAGGGATGACGTGTCAAATGTCTCCAAATAGGTGATCAATACAAAAGCTAAACTTAAACGTTTGCTCTAAACTCATCTCAGCGGTCACCAAAATATTAAGATGCTTTGTGTGGTTTCATGCCAGTTGAAGTTGGACTTCGAGGTCTCAGAGGTCTTTGGAGCTCAGGTCAAAACTGCAGCAATATCTCGGCCTGATGTATTACTAATCAGAAAAATAACTGATCTGATGAAACTCTTCTCACACAATGCCAACAAATTGAAGCGTTTTCCCTCACATCCTTACTTTACAGTAACTCCAAGCTAACTAGCTACACCCTTAATACAAATTAATTAATTATGATTGAATATGCACGAACAGACTCTATAGCTGTTCACACACATGCATAATGCGTAATATATATATTTTTTGTCCCCCCCCGCCCCATTTCTTTCAGCGTGTACATCGGAAGGCGCATCACCACCTCCTCCAGCACATTCTGAGGGAGAACCCGACGCCCCGATCTCGCAGCTGCACCCTCGCCACCTCTGCTGCTTTGTCGTGATTCGATGTTCCAGTAGATCCAAATAGGTCAGAAACGCTCGAGCTGTTTCCACTCGCGGGCCGTGTGCACCGCCGTCGTTCCCCCGTCGTGTATTCGTCTGGCTCATACTCTGCTTTTTACAATCCAGCCTGCACCAGGAGGCCATTTTAGATTTGCAGCCAATGGCCGAGTAGCGTTATCTGTGCTCCACCTTCAGCTTATACTTTCTTGTGCAGATATATAGACAATCTGTTTAAAAGAAATATCAGTCATGTGAACTGTAGATGGTCGATGAAACAAATAGACCAATAGGCTGGAAGAAAAAAAATAAAAATACATGCATACATACATGCATGTAGGGAATGGTCCTGGCTAAGGACTTCTAAATAGAAATACTTTACGATAGAGTGGGCAAAATGATCTTTCACTAAGGTTTCGCTCACAACATGGGACAGCACAGCTTTTGCCATTTGACAAATAATATGCATGATAGTAAAGGAGGAGAAAACAAAACAAATGACAAATCATTTTTCAGCAACCGGATACTCATTATTAGAGACGAAGGGTCGGAGTGAGATTCGTACATTTGGGACTTTTGTTGTTTGATTCATTTCCACGCAGCATGCAAGTGAACCATCTATAGACAAAAAAAAAATAAAAATCCTGATGGTCAGGTGCGGCTGAGGACATGCATCCAAAACTCTGAAAAACACAGCAAAGGTCTGAAGTCAACAAGCCCACTGAACGAAGAATTCACAAACATCATTTTATCATTTCAAAAATTCACTCTCTTTGGTTGGTTGGTCCGAATATCCAGGCCATCATGTTACTGCAGGGCTGCGGTGCTGTTCCTCAGCTTAGTTTAGTGGAGCAAGAAAAGAGAAAGAAAAAAAGAAAAAAAAAAAACCCCAGCTGCCCACAACCCAAAATACACCATGTCTGATTCACGTCCTGTGATCAAACCACACACAAACCACATAGGGCTTGTTCTGATGCACGATTACTGTGTAAAGATGCACCAGGGTTCAATTCAACCAGACTCCACTACATATTTTAAAGCACCCAAACACTCAAGCTGATACTTTAAAAAATACATCTAGTGATTATACATATTCCGAGATCATTCATATCATATGATTATTTATGATAATCAGCACTGTGTGCACTAAAAGGCTCCCCATCTAGGATTTTAGTCATCCATATAGATAAGGAGAAGAGCTGGTCCTACGTCAGCACCCTCACTCAGATTCTTGCATGAACCGATCTCACTCTGAATGAAGACGTAAACGAATAGCATGAGGACTCGATCTAAAGCTTACCCGGAGCTGTAGTTCTGCTTCGTCTGAACGTATAACAGACTAGTAGCTTGCGAGGCGATTATTAGTCTTGATGCGCAAGTGTTATGTTACGAGACTTCTTGTTCATCGCTGTGATATTTAACTCAGGTAAGCATCTTGTAAGAGAAAAAGATGCCTCGTTCACTGGCCAGACCCAAATGTATTTTGGGTAAAATTACACAGGTACCAAATGCAGAACGCTTCTGTTCATTCGCAGTAAACGGCGTGACTGTTTATATTCCGTTATATACACACAGAGTTATCAGATTATCAGATCAGGTATCCATGCTGATAAGAGAATCAAGTGTTTGGCGTGAACAGCGGTGACATCGTGGCCATCGACGAAGCACGTAGGAACAGCATGACATCCTGGCCAGGCTCACTGCTTTCCTGCGGTTTATCCACACTAGAATGGAAACCTCCTGAATAAAAATGCACTACAAGACAAGGTCGATCATTCCAGTGTTCCAGGAACACAGGAGTGCTTCAGAAGCTTGTGAGAGATGCATCATGACGTTCCTGAAGGCTAAGAGAGCCACAATACATTATTAGGTGTATCCAGTAATCTGGTAGGTCCGTGTAGGACAAGTCGTATTCCATTCAAGCACACAGTTACATCCATCCCGCATGTCCTGTGTAGAAGAGAAAAACAGGCTTGTTTCCCTTTTCAAGCGCTTTCTCCATTTACTCGAACTGAAACGTTGAAATGTAGAACTGTCCAGATCTGGACCTTAAGATTCAAACTAAGATCACCTTAGCTGTTATGAAGACTTTTCACTGGAATAAGGCAAGGAGAAAAAAGGGAAACCCTGATGTAATTTAGTGCATGTCGTGTTGCATGTAGAAATGTTACGTCTAATGTGAGAACACAATCATTTGTACTTGAAGTGAAATCCAATAAATCAAATGTTAAAATCAGTCCAGTGTGTGTGTGTTATTCCATGACTGCTCGTCTTTAGCTTAATTTAAAAGAGAGAAACCAAACCAAACCCCAGAAAGAAAGAAAAAAAAGTTAGCCTTTAAGACACAGGCCAAAAGAAGCGGTGAGCAGCATCCCATACTCAGGTAAACACAATTAAAATTTATTTAACTTTGGTCAAAAATAATCAAACAAGTGTACACTTCCACAATGTTAGCATCATTATTTAACAAGGAACAAGGCCAGACACAGGATGCCCTTCGACCCGTCTGCGACTAGAAATTTGGGAACAAGTCAACTGTACAACTTTGTACTCGAACCGTCGAGTTATTAACGCCGCCTGGGGAGGGGGAGGATAAAAAATAAAAATAAATCGAGCAGCGTACGAACCATGAAGCTCGTCTCAGTTAATCCCATGTCCTGACATGATCTGGTTGAAAGATTTAATTCAGTTATTACAGTTTTGCTGTTTACGGCGCACTCGTGCAGGAACACCACGACCAACAAATTAGCACGTGGGCCAATAAATGTTTTATTTACTGGAGAAAAAGCTAGTTTCATTTCTTTCTTTCATTATTTATTTGAGGCACTATACTCCGCTTCGATGGACCAAATTCCAAAAAGTGAACCTTATTTCTCAAGTTGTTGCCGTTAGTGTCCAGATACAAAGCCACATGTACTGTAGCAGCAAATGTACAGGAGGATGGAGTGATTTAAAGCGCTGTGAGGAGGAGGAGGGGGCTTCGGATGGGGATAGATATTCTGGCTAAAGGCAGGGAATGGTGTTAACGATACCGTTTCATATTTCCGGTTACTCTGGAGAATCATTATGGGATTCCCCTCTATAGTCATACAGAGATTTAAGGCTGCAGTGTCCCTTTTTTATATTAAAAAAAAACAACCAAACAAACAAATAAAAAACAAAAAAAAAAACCTTTAGAGTCATATTTGACAAAGCCGGACGTTCGGAGAGCAAACAGCAATACTGACATTTAAAAATGGCCGAATGTCCTTCGTTGTACAGTGCAACTGCAGCTTCAAGTAGTCCTATACTGAATATCTCTTTCTAGCCAGCTGCTTAGTGATGCGTTTCCACCTGGAGATCAGTATTTTGTCACCGTCGACTTAGGTAGGTCCCGTCCCCCCCTTACATCCTGCCTGCAAAGGAACTCGTTTTAAATTTTCCAATCAGTTGTCTTGAAACAGTGCACAACTGATTTGTAAGGAATGAAGAACGACACTGAAAGGGGAAAAAAAAACCCCCAAACAAACAAAAAAACCCTGACATGCAGGTGGACTTCACCTTCGCAGCTGGCTAGAGATCAGCAGGATGACTTCACATTTCATCACTGGCGCTCGGGATCCACTTAACATGCAAACACAGAACATAAAAACCCCATACATACCTGCTCGCAAGGTAAAAAACGCGTTCTCTTTGTATCTTTGTAGTTTTGTTACTTTTATTAAGTGGTTTGACACCAGACGGTGCAGTTATATATAGACAGTCAAGTGAGTAGATGTTACTATGAGATAAAACAAAACAAAAAAAAAAAATAGGTGGGGGGAGAAAAAAATTGTCCACTGACCAAAAGGGAGACCTGTATTAAGTGCTTAAATGATCAAACACTGAAGGCCTGTGATTAAGGCCAGGGGGAGGAATGTCGACAAACATCAACGAGCAGAGACGTCACGTTTCTGGATACTTCCAGGTGACGGAGACATGTGCGCGGTTCTGACTGTGATGGATATGCACTTTCCTCTTGGTGCGCTCCACAATCTGGGTTGACAAATACAACAAATGAAGGCTCAGACTAGAAGAAGGAAGAAAGAAGGAAAGAAAGAAAGAAAGAAAGAAAGAAAGAAAGAAAGAAAAAAACAACAAAATAATAATAATTATAAAAAAAAAAAAAAAAAACACGCTTGTGACTGCTGAAAAGTCGATTTGGCCTCTGGTTTGTCTTATTTCTGTTGAGGATGAGTGTTGGCCTTCTCCTGGTTTTTAAACGTGGGTAGGGTATGGGAGCGCGTTCGTTCGTTCGTAAAATTTCCCTGTGTGAATTCAACAGGTGGGTCGATCTTGCGCTGGGAGGAGCAACGAGGCTGTAGCTTCTCTTACTGACTTTATAAACTAGACTATGGAAAGTACAAGATTTTTTTTATTTTTTTTTTTTTATTTAATTTTATTTTATTTTTTCGCACGTCCTCCGTCCTGTGCCGAGGGGAATAAGGTAAGGATATTTATTTTTTTGATTCCCTCTCTCACGTTCTCTCTTTCTCTCCCTCTTGTTTCCCATCCCCCATACTCACTCGCATTAGTTTATTTTGTCCTGGAATATATACAGATTGTTGGTGGCGGCCACGGCTATGACGTTCTCTTTAGGATGCCAAGCCGTGTGCAGGATCTTCTTATTGAAGTCCAGGCTGTCCACACTGATCTCGTCCTTCTTCCTCTTGCCCCCGGTGCACACTCGGCGTGGTTTGAGCATGGCCCGTGGTTTGCTGTTCTCACGCGACGCCTCCAGTGTGATGTCACGCCGCGTGTTCCTGTCGAACATTCTGAAGAAGTTATTGTACGAGCCCGTCATGATGGCACTGCGGGGTGAGAGGAAAAAAACAAAGAAACAAAACCAAAACATGACTCGTTCGTGTTATTCTTCCTCATGATATAGATCTTGCGACATTTCCCACGACTGCTCTAGATTCAAGACTTTAAGCTTATAAGCAAAAAAAATCAATCAGCAGGAAGATTCAGCGCGACGGCTTCTGTACCTGTCTGAGCCGTTCCAACAGCACTCGAATTTGTCAAAAATGCAGTCGTTCTCATACAACGAGCACAGCTTGCTGCGTAGGTACTCGTGTACCTGGAAATACAACGGCAAACATTTTAACAGGAGGATGGTCACATCGGGCCTCAGAACACTGATAAACTAGTTAAGCATGTCTTGTAGTACTAATACATTATGAGTTTCATTACACTAGTCACCGTCTTATTATATATGTACTGACATGATAAAATATCAAAAATCTAGTCACCTTGACTTCATACTGAGATACAGTGGAACCTTGGAGTGCGAGCATAATTCGTTCCGGAGACGTCCCCGTAATCCAGAGCACTCGTATAATCGAAGCGGGTTTCCCCATAAGAAATAATGGAAACTCGGATAATTTGTTTCACAACCCAGAAATATTTATATAAAAATGATTAATACAAAAGTAAAAATACATAAAACTGTCATGCGCACCTGTTCTGAGCACTCCCAATATCGACGCATGTCAGAGAACTCACGCACTAAAGACTACTTCCTGGTTTTCCTCCGCAACGCCACGGAGCATCACATGGGTGGCGACAGGTGTACCGGATTGGGACTGATTGTGGGAGCTATGAAAAGACTTTAGTTGCTATTTTCCACACTCTTGCCAAGCCTTGCTATTCCCGTGTTTGCTTTCTCCGTTTCTGACAAAGTTTGTTTCTTGTTATTCAACCCCACCACACCTGACAACATCATAACCTGCACTTTACCTTTAAAAAGACTCGTGGCTGGTGTGAGGGAGAGGGGAGAGGACTTTCACTACAACTCAC
>JAQLOM010000006.1:15284836-15299401 GCA_030068315.1 Chrysichthys thysi
ATGGTTGTCTGTCTCTGTGTGTTGCCCTGCGGTGGATTGGTGACCTGCCCAGGGCGTATCCTGCCTCTCACCCGATGCCCACTGGTATTGGCGCCAGCTTCCCCCCGCGACCCTGAACAGGATTAAGCGGAAGAAGACGAATAAAGACTTTACAGTGACCCCAGGGTCACAGATATGTGTGTATGACCTGTATAAAATCTTGCCTTTGCTTTAACCCTTCGGAAGCCAAGACCATAAGCGCTAAGGATTTGGATGAAACTACACCTGATGCTCATCAGTAACATCGGTATACAGTATATACAGTGAAATAAAAAAAAATATTTGTGAGCCCCATGTTGCTCCTGAGAAACTCCAGAAGGCTTCCAGAGGGTTACACACTGATGACTACAAGATTTACCAGCCTTACACGGCATTAATTTATATCCAATAACTTATAATATTTAAATTCACACAAAGTTTGCATGCATGATCACATTTCATTCGAGTTGAACACCTCTGGGAGATTTTAGAATGATTTGTCTGTCAACGATCTTCACCATGATCATTAAAACATTACAGTAAGATCAGCGTCCTTTTTCAAATCTCTCATTTAAGTTTCTTATCCTGTGAATTTATGCATTGTAAATCATGACATATGGAGAAAATCCTGCTCTTTTACTCCTGTTTGGATCATTTCCACATAGGCCTACATAGGGACCTTGACATTTAGGAAACGGTAGGTTGTTCCCTAATTTTGATCTCCACTCTATATATTATCAGTGACATCAACCTTTAATGGGGGCACAAAGGAAGTTGAAAGGAAAATGACATTCATCGTAATCTTTATAATTACCATGTGGTATTTCTGATAACATGTAATCTTCAATGACAGCCAAGATGTATTAATAAGTCTTGTTGAGAGTTGACTTTACATTTAAACATATTTCTTTTTATCGACATGTGTTGTGGTTTCACTTTGGTTAACAGTTCCCTGCATTACCCATAATACCATGTAATAGTGGAGGCAGTGGGCATTAGACTTTGCTTCAACTCTATCTGAAGTGAATGCTGCGGCAGAGCTTTAATCCTTTAGTCTGCCCAGCTCTCTAACTCTGTTCAAACGGATCAGCTTCCAGAGCTTTAACTTCCATGCTAATACCTCCATCAACAACATCGCACATGTCATCTCGTAGAGCTCTACCTGAGCCAAATATCTGCCTGTAGTTCTGCACCGTCCAGCTGCACTGATTTCTGTAACTTGGAATCCAACTTCTGTCGTCTCCACTACGTCTATACTGGATTTATTATTAATATAACATAGAATGTCTGCAGAAAATGGTGAATGAGAAAATAAACTCTCGCTCTATTTTTTTTTAAAACCGGTAACAGGAAAAAAAGTTAGAGATTGTCATTGTGTCGAACAATATCCTCCTGTGATATCAGCATGGCAAACAACTGCTACTTTCCCCTGGGAGTAACAAAAATACGCCATCGAACGATGACTCGGCACCTGATTTGCTAAGGACATCAAAAATATTCCCGTAAAAAACACATTTAATGTATTTCAGGGTGGCGTTTTATTTGTACAGGTCACTAGGCTGGGGCGGTGATACGAATACTGCAAATGGTCCAGCAGATGGCAGTGTCTAATTAAAAATAAACTCCCCCCACCCCCCACACACACTTTATTGGCGCAATGAGTCCTCAGAATGTAAATTATCCTGTACTTTTATAGCCATTACATCATCTCACCAAGGGCAAGTGAAGCTTATTTTATTTGTACGGCAGTAATACCTGGTATTAGAAACATAACTCAAGGTTCAAATCGTTCCATGTATGACCTGGATGCTGAAATCATCCTCCATATCCATCCTGTACACCCTATTACTAGTAGAAAAGCAGCATCAACAACAACAACAACCACCACCATCGCACATCCATCTCCGTCCTGCTTTCTAGCTCCGAACACAAATACGCATTGTGTAATTATTTTAAAAGATGACTCAGTATTCAAACTTCTGTATATTATTCCTAGCCTATGGTCGGTCCAGAGGAAGATTCTACTCTTTTGGAATCAATATGAATAAAGAAATGAGTAAATATGAGAGCAGCATGGTGATGTATTAAATATTAAGCAGTGGGCTCAGACAGTCTTAGTTGGGCCGGGCTGGATCAGGGGAGCGCAGCATTATCTAATAGCTGTGTGTGTGTGTGGTGCTATATCTCTTAATAAAGCAGAAATGGTGGAAACGAGAGCTCTGGGTGCGATAGCATGATGCAGGCTTTTAAGCGCAATAAGCAAAATCAAATTAGTTTGAAAATTGGACCAAACAATATCTGGCATTTAAGGAGTAAATGAAATAAAATCCCTTTCCTTACGTGGCATAATCATGATTTCATTCCTCATTTCATTTACTTGTTTCGGGCTAAACGTGAATTACAGCACTTAACCCAGAAACATAATAAGGATAAATATAAAAACATTGTTAGCTCACACTTTGGAAGAGAAATTGTGCTGCTATGCTTGTATAAAGCCTTAAAGTGTTGATTTCATTGTTTTATGCAATGGATCATAAAAATAAAAAAAAAACAAATAAAAAAAAAGCCAGTACGGTAAATTACTTTCTGGCTGGAGGAATTTGCATCTATATTGCACGAGCTTATGAGCATTTTGCTTTGAAATACAACCAAACTAGCGAACAATGTCTTTATATGTAATCACAAATGTAGGATTTGCTTCAATTTAATCTTAAAATCGTACTTTATTCGACAGCCGTAGAACATTAGGTTTATACTAGGTCTTGAAAAGTTAACTAGTTTTTTGCGTGTTACAGGGCTAAATAAATCCAGCGAAGGCAGGTTGTCTGTGGTCTGTTGGGTTTGGCCTGAATGTAATGCTCATGGGTTTATTTTCCATTTCCTCCATGCATTTCCTCCTCCGATGCCGGCCATTTTTCACTCCTGGCCTGAGGGCTACGGGTTGAGTAGCTTTCTTTTGTCAAGACAGATCGGCTAGGTAGTGTGTTTTGCCTTTCTGCCTTCGTGTTAAAAGTCTTAATTAAAAACTGTCAACACGGAAAATTCTAACGACATAATAAACGCTATCCGACGTCAAAAATAAGTGCATTCCCCCCAAAGAAATATATATTGCTCAACACACATCGAATTTCTAACATCCACGTTGGCATCCTTACGTTTGTACATCTGTGCGGTTGTATATTAGAGCTTTAATCAAAATAACGTTTCTCGAGCATAACCGACTTGGCAGCAGAAATAACACTGAAAGACCTCCACCATCTTTGATACTAAAACCCTGTTCACCATGGACATGAAATATTTATCTGGCTTTTTTTTTTTTTTTTTTCCCTTCTGTGAACTATTTATATCAAGATTGAAGTGAGTCATTGGGGTAATCAGAACAGGCCAAAATAACTTGGAGAGGGCCGCTGAATAAACAATCAAAAGGATGGATGCCCACTTAAATGTAGGCTAGAGTTCTGAGAGCACACAAACAGTATGATGTTTGGTCAAGGAAAATATGTGTTTGATCCACATGCAATGCTGAAAAAGGCATCCAAGTCTCACGTTAGATAATACATTGGAATTGGCAAAGTGGAAGCGTACAATCTTTCCAGTTCATGATCAGGGGGTTGGTAGTTCCATCACTGAATACTGGGGTTTTTTTCTTTCTTTATTTGTTGTCTCTTGACAAGCCGCTGAAATATTGAAGACAAATACCAGTGTTTGAAAATACCAGACAGACTTAAACGGTATGGTATTGAATGAAAGGGTTTAATAATTGATCAGACTGATTGATTTATTGATTCCCTGAACGATTGCTATGAAAGAGAAGATAACAGAAACGAGACAAAGAGAAACAGAGACAGAGCTAGAGAGAGAGAGAGAGAGAGAGAGAGAGACAGACCCAGATATGATGCGAGGTTTAATTGTTTATTACAGAATAAACGAATAAATAGCGATAAATCAATAACTTTATCAATTTAATAAAACACCTTATGAGTTCTGTCAGATGGCTTTTAGCTCCATGATAGCACAAGCTCTCTTTTCTGCTCTCTTTGATGAACAGATAGCATGATTGCTATGGGATTACAAAGCAATTCAAATTTAGTAAGCCATTAATAATGCACTTTAAGCTGAAAAACCGGCCAATGCTGCGAACAAACTGACTGATGCTGGCTCAACGTTGACAGCAGTGACTTGATTTCAGTTCTGCTACATTTGCCCAGAGTCTAATTTGGTCTACTGCCATACACAGCTTGGGCAAAGTGTGGCTCAATTCGTCACCGATAACCCGGAGCCAGTAAATGTTAGCCAGTTAGCTCCTGTGCACCCCCCCCCCCAACTGCTCCAGTGAAGTATAAAATAATACAAAAGGAACCATTGTTTTCAATGTTACCCTTCAGGAAGCATTCCGTTCAGAAGAACTGAATTCAACCTGTAGACAGTTAATGCTTTGAGATGGACTGGGTTAGGATGTTTTGCTTTTCCTAAAATGTTATTGATATGGAATGAAAGGAAATTAGTCTGGCCGGATGCATTTATTTTCTGCTGCAGCTCAACAGTCCAGAGAAGAGAAACCGATGCTGGAAATTCTAATATTTTTGTCATGCTATTTAACGCTGCAAGGAAAGCAAAAAAAAAAAAAAAAAAAAAGCTAATTAAGTGGATCTTTGGATCTGTAAGATTTCTTTTTTTCTTCATTTTTCTCCCTACTTACCCATCCTGTCTGTCTGTCTGACTAGGCGAAATATAAAAAGGAAGGAAATATTGAGCTTGAGTGCAGAGAGACGAGGCAGAGATTGATGGAGGGTAATTAAATAGCATTTTCAGCCTACGACATGAAAGCACTTTGCACGTCCGCATGGAGCAGGAAGGGAGACTAAATGGAGGGGGTCAGGAATCTTTTCACCCCATCAGAGCCATCGTGATAGACAGCTGCCACGAGCTCGAAATCAAAGCGCACAACACCACTGGATGCTATTACCCAGGAACAATCAGCTAGTTAGCACTCCAAACACACTCGATTATAGCATGCGACAGGTTGCTAGCTCCTTTGCGGTCTGGATAGTTTTCAAACGTCCCTGCTGGAATTCGGACTTTAAGGCCAGATTAGGGACACAAAAATAGGTCCAAGTCCCATCAGATTTCCCACTGACCTTTAGAGAGCTTAGAGAAATACACTGACAAATATCCTCCCTGGGATTTGGAGTAACCTTCGATCAAAAGAGAAATGTAGGACAATATAATTGGTTTTACTTTCAACAGGATAAAACCGCACGTCGATCTATAATACCTTCGGAAAACCCAGAGCACTAATATCTACACAACCAACAGTCTTAAAACTTGTATGTGATCACTCTTTGTGTTTGTTCTCGTATCGATTCACATAAAAACGACTAAACGCCATGGCCTGTGCACTTGCTCTCCAAACGTCGTGTTGTTCTAATGGGATTTTAAGCCACCATAAAGAGTATATAATTATATAAGTAGCACTACTATAAAAATATTTCATCAAAACAAACTGCGCGCTAAGTCACTGCTGGAAGGAAAGGAGAGAGAGAGAAAAAAAAACAACTTTACACTGTTGATAAATTATTCAAGACGTAAAAAACGCCTTTGCTCTGCAGACAGCCCCTTGACACCATTGCAGAAGATTCAAACCAGCCTAGTCAACACAAAAAAGCCCTGTTCACTATGCAGTGAGAGTTCGCTAGCAAATTCCAGCAACTGATTACCGTGCATCCCCAAAACAACTAATTAGAGACTTGCTGGGATTTTGCAAACAGATTTACCCGAGCATATTTCTGCAGATAAAAATACTGCAGATACATTTTTCTCTTTTCATTGAAGTCCGTCGAGTGCTGTGTGAGGAATATGAACAGTTTATATCTGATGAAATGACCTCCAGTGTCATCCTCGGAAAAAAAGTGTAAATATCACTCTAAGAATGAAGAGAAACTTTTAGCTGAGATCCGTTTGCACTGGATTATCTTTGTGCTTGTATGTTTCGGGGTCGATTTTAAGCAGCCGACGCCAATCCACCTTCTGGAGAGCTGCCTTCTCATACAGTACTGTGCAAAAGCTGTAGGCCAATGTGAATAAATCCTGTAAAGATGATTTCAAAAATAATTAAATTAAATCCATCTATCATTTATATGACTACCATTACGGTTTATTAACCCTACCATCAGGATAAGGTATCTGGAGTCAATCCCAGCTGACTTTGCGTGAGAGAAGTGTATGCCCTTGGCGGGTTGCCAATCTATCCCAGGGCTAACACAGAGACAAGCAACCATTCACATTCACACCTTTAAAAAATACATTTATTCTAAAAAGAATGGTGTGCCTAAGACCTTTGTACAGTACTGTCTACTCCTCCTCCTTTCGCCTGTTCCCTTCAGGGCTCGACACAGCGAACCATCTGTCTCCATCTAACACTATTCTCTGCATCCTCTTTTCTCACACCAACTAACTTCATGTCCTCTTTCACTACATCCATAAATCTCCTCCTTGGTTTTTCTCTAGGTCTCCTGCCTGGTGGTTCCAACCTCAGCATCCTTCTACTGATATATTCCCGATCCCTCCTCTGGACATGTCCAAACTATCTCAGCCTGGTCTCTCTAACTTTATCCCCAAAACATCTACCATGCGCTGGGCCTCTGATGGACTCATTTCTGATCCTATCCATTATCGTCCCTTTGAAAGAGAACCTCAGCATCTTCATCTCAGCCACCTCGAGCTCTTTCTCTGGACTTTTCCTCAGCCCCACTGTCTCTAGCCCATACAACATTGCTTGTCTCCCCACCGTCTTGTACACCTTTCCTTTCATTCTTGCTGATATTCTTTTATCACACAAAACCCCTGACACTTTTCTCCACCCGTTCCAACCTGCTTGCACACGCTTCTTCACTTCTTTTCCGCACTCTCCATCGCTCTGGATTGTCCACCCTAAGTACTTAAAATCCTGCACCTTCTTTACCACTACTCACTGCAAACTCAGCGTTATACTCGAGTCTCTCTCATTCACACACATGGACTCTGTCTTGCTGCGGCTAACCTTCATCCCTCTCCTTTCCAGAGCATACCTCCACCTCTCTAGATTTTCTTACACCTGCTGCCTGCTCTCACTACAGATCACAGTGTCATCTGCGTGTCAAATCTCATAGTCCATGGGGATTCCTGTCTAACCTCATCTGTCAGCCTGTCCATCACCATAGCGAACAAGAAGGGACTCGAGGCTGATCCTTGATGCACTCCTACCTCCACCTTGAACTCCTCTGTTACACCTACAGCACACCTCACCACTGTCTTACAGCTCTCATACATGTCCTGCACCACACTAACCTATTTCTCCATCACTCCAGACTTCCTCAAACAGTACCTCAGTTCCTCTCTCGGCACCCTGTCTTAAACTTTCTCTAGATCTACAAAGACACAATGCAGTTCCCTCTGACCTTCTCTGAACTTCTCCATCAACATGCTCAAAGAAAATACTGCATCTCTTGTGCTCTTCCTTGGCATGAAACCATACTGTTGCTCGCAAATGCTGACTTCTGCCCTTAGTCTAGCTTCCACTAGTCTTTCCCATAACTTCATTGTACGCCTCATCAACTTTATTCCTCTGTAGTTGCCGCAGCTCTGCACGTCTCCCTTGTTCTTAAAAAATCAGCACCAGCACACAATTTCTCCATTCCTCAGGCATTCTCTAACTCTGTAAGATCTCATTGAAAAACTTGGTCAAAAACTCTACTGCTACTTCTCCTAGACATTTCCACACCTCCACGGGTATATCATCAGGTCCAACTGCCTTTCCACTCTTCATCCTCTTCAATGTCCTCCTCACGTCACCTTTACAAATCTTTGCTACTTCCTGTTCCACAACAGTCACCTCTTCTACTCTTCGTTCACTCTCATTTTCCTCATTCATCAACTCTTCAAAGTACTCTTTGTGTCATCCCATCACACTTCTGGTACCTGTCAAGACATTTCCATCTCTATCCTTAATAACCCTAAACTGCACCAGCGGCGGTCGTTGTTAACCCAGGCCTCGACCTATCCGGTATGGGAGTCGCAGAAATGATTAGCATATTTTTCAGGCATAATTTTACATCGGATGCCCTTCCTGCCACAACCCGCTGCGTTTATCCAGGCTTGGGACCGGCCTAAAAAAACACTGGCTTGCCCCCTATCCTAGAGTACTGGGAAATATGGCTTTTTAGCTCAGATGCATAGCAAGGATCCTGGAGCTTAATTAAGTTAATAATCTCGATTATAAAGCAAGGATACAAAGAGCTTACTACAGTCAATTCCAACCATAAAGTGATTTATGAGTACAACGCGGTCCATCAACATGATCTCACAGTTGCAATTTCATAACAACAAAGTTAACGCTAGGGTTAAGGGTACGAGTAAAAGTTTGTGTATTTTTCCTCATAAATGTGTTAATATGTTGTGCAACCATATTGCTATTGCTTGTTCCATTTTGTATAAATTTTTCATGTGATCAGTTTAGTTCTTTCAATAGGAAGAATGTCAGCAAACAAACTGGAGAGAATGCAAATGTGGAACAACTTGTACTTATAAATAAAGTTCAAATGCAGAAAGAAGACATTAGGCAAAAGGCACAATCCAAATAACAGGCAGAGGTCAATAGATTATGCAAACAGACTGGCGTAGAACGGACAGAGGCTAAATCCAATGTGCGGAAACAGGTCAAGATCACGGGCAAACAGGAATATTGTAGGAAAATCACAATAAGCAGAAAACCAAGGACAAAACCGCTCATACATGTTCAGGAAATCACACATAGAAGAAAGGCTTGGCACTAGAAATAGCAAGAATGTGGCTCAACTATTGCTTCGCAAACAGGCAGCATTACAAAGAGTCCTTAAAAGTCTGAGGGACAAAGGCGTGGTGATTACCGGGTGCACTTGTGCCCAATCAGATCTCCAGTCACTCAAACCTTGGGACATCAGCCATGTTGCCCACCTCCATGGACTCCTGGGAAATGAAGTCCATTTCCACATTTAAGTCTGACTCACTTTATTCCGAAACATCCATGTCTCCGGGGTGTTCTTTAGTTCTTGGGTTGACTGTGGGTGCTGGGAGATGTGTGGCACTGGGCATGTGGGAATTTAGGAACGGAAGTGTCATGTGGGAAGTCTGTATGCTAGAGCAGATGTAACAAAGAACACCATACTGTTAACTTGGCATTGCGATATGCTGTCAACTTGTTCGTGAATTAGAACACTTTAAATTATGTTTTAATTTAAATGAAGAATCGAGTCCTGCCTCTGGAGAACTGGACACCTGTAGCATTAAATATTAACGAACATACATGGAGTAAGGAGTAAAAAACTTTTTCTAAGCATTTTTACTCACTCACTCACCTTCTGCTGTTTAATCCTGGTCAGGGTCGCGGGGGGAAGCTGGAGCCAATAACAGCTGACTTTGGGCGAGAGGCGGGGTTACACCCTGGGCAGGTCACCAATCCAGAGCAGGGTGACACACAGAGAGAGACAACCATTCACACTCACATTCACACCTACGGGCAATTTAGTGCAGCCAATCAGCCTAATCCCCTCTGTGCATGTCTTTGGACTGTAGGAGGAAACCCTTGAGGACACGGGGAGAGCATGCAAACTCCACAAAGAAAGGCTCCCAGGTCGACCCCGGGCGTCAAACCAAGGACCTTCTTGCTGTGAGGGGGCAGTGCTAACCACCACACCACCGTGTCACCCCAGGAGTTTTTATACAGATTAATACAGTAAGATAATACAGTAAGGAAGGTAGAGTAAATCCATTATGAAGGATCAAGACAGGAAACTTGAGAAGCTAGGGTCACAACCTAACAAAAACATTTAGAGACGTCAGAAAGTTTTCTAAAAGACAAAACATGGTGTAATTTAGGCTTTGACAAAAGAAACATAAGATGTTAGGCACAGGAGACAAAGGTACAAACGATAATGATTTGCTGTTGTTTCGTTTTTTGTTATACTGAAGGTCTTTTATTTAGTCTCTCTCTCAGAGTAAAATGTGTTCTTATTTAGTCTTTTAAGTCTCTTGCACAAGTTTGCTTCACAGTAAAAAGCAAAAAAATAAAAATAAAAATAAAAAGACGACCAGAATACTGTCAGGAAAGGTCAGGAGAGTCCTTCAAAAGCTGTAGCTGTGCTCGTGTTGACATGATTTTGCTGTCATGGACCACTGAACAGGGAGTCAAGGGATGGCATACAGAGAGGAGGCTAACAGGAAGCTCTACAGAAAGCTTTCCTAACATCGGGCTCATTACCAAGTACTTCATTAGAGCAATCAGAGAGGTTTAAGGGTAAAGAAATAGCATGACTTGGAAATATCTAGTCCACAGGGAAGGACAGGAAAACGCTGCGGAAATATATGGAGCAACTACGGCACTTTTAAAAAAATTAAATAAAAAAAAATAAAAAAATTTCCGGGGAAAAAAATTTCGCCAGGTTGTAACAAGAATGTGTGTCGTGTTCATAGAGGTGTATTGAGCTCTTGGGTAACATAATGCCTTAGTGCTACCTTTAGGAAAAAAAACCCACAAGAGCAAGCATCAGAACGAAACACTTAAAAGTACGTTTGGATATTGAGGACATTGCCCTCCATTTCTGGCAGTGTGTTCAGATGGCCAAGCTTTCTCGCTGGAGGCTGAAGGTGTTCTAAAATGGACAGATTCAATCTGAAAATGATTAAAGACACCCTTGGTGGCGAAATCGAGTCAAGCTGCAATTGCTCTTATTGTTACAGTCTAGTTCTCATAAGCATAAACTCTCCATATTGCTTAGGGCTATGGTGCCGTGTAATGATTTGGGTAATAGACCTGGAACTCTAAGGCAGTTGGCTCCAACTCAAGACTTTGGTATTTTTTCCCAATGCCCTTTGGTGTATAATATCTAAATTGGTTCAGTGAAGTATAAATCACGTCATTTTGATTTAAGAGGTTGCTGGTGGTTACTACAAACTTTATGAAGTGTCGTTCATTAAACCGTGCGTGATTTAGGGATGGAACTGAATAAGAATGCAATATTTGAGTTGTAGTGTGAATGTGTTATAAACTGATATACATAGGACATAGACAGATATAAAAAGGAAGTGCAGTGCATTGATTTTTTTTTTTTTTTTTTCTTTTAGAAAATTTGTAAGAAAAGTTCAAAGGGAATCTAGTTGAGAATAGAGGTGTACATCAAGACTAGGATGCTAATGTTAAAGAGCCTGGCTATCTCTTCTGAGAATCCTCTGCGCCAAGTAGTGATTTTCCTGGGCAAAAAAAAAAAAAAAGAAAAAAATTCTGCAAAGATCTGGCAACATCCTAGGCCATAGATCTTAAACCGTAATGTGAATTACATCTAGGCATCCAAAATAGAGGTATCTATCTTTTAAATTCTTTCAACTTTTAAGTTCTTTGGTTGTTTTGTTGTGACGTTATGAGAACCTTGTCTCGTGGGCAACCTTGAAGGAAAGATAAGATAAGTCATACTATAGTTACATCTTCCACATAGGACAAATAGATGAAGAAACAGTTCAAGATGGGTTTTGAAGGAATCTCTAACATTGAATTCGTGACATATGCTTTCGAAACAAAAACAAAACACAATGGATTCTGGGAAGGGTCCATACAGCTTTATGATTAGCTAAAATGCCTATATTATACTGCAGTGTTCAGTGTGGAACATTGGAAATATTAGAAATGTTTACTTTTTTTGTCAATTCAATGGATGACAAACAAAAGTCTTCCCCCCCCCCAAACATACAGTACATCAAATGCCATTATTTCCCACACACGACCAATCATTAAGTCCTCAATGTCAGAGAAAAAAAAAAAAATCCTTGAAAATAATTAATACCACGAGAGTTCTGGAAATGTATAACGTCATGGGACTTTCCATTTAGTGCATCCTCAGCACAAACCTCAACACGTGCAACATGGCACATATGGTCCTTGATTAACCTGTCTGCCTTGATAAATGCAAATGTCTGCTATTAACAGCACTGGCGTGAGGCTGTGAAGGACTGGACCGAGCATCTGAGATGCTGTCTCGAGACCACAGGTCCCAGGGAGCCTGCAGAAATGAATGTTATCAACGGAGAAAACGCAGGCAGCTTTCACGTCCTAGTGGCAGGTGACAGGGCCGCTTTAACCGGGCTGATTTCTCCAGTGAGGCCTGATGACCTAATGAGGGTGTGTAACGAAGCAAGCCCTGAGTCAGCTCATCTATCTTAGAAAACCAAAGAAAACAATCAGAGGGAACGGAAAAGCTACAAATGCTCAATACAGGCGTTTCAGGATGACGATAACACGGCGTCAGATTGAGTGGCGAGAGGAGAAAATGATACCCCTATTTCAGCATAGTGAAAATCTTTTGAGGCTTGACAGCAGACACCAAATTTACCATTTCACCATTCGGGAGGCTTGCAGGTCTTCCATCTTTAGTTAATTTAGCCTGAAAACGTTCAGTGAAACAGATTGATCTTGAAACTAGTAAATAACCTTTCATTATCGCCATTATGGAAACAAGGCGAAGCTGACTGTTTATTACATGCATGATTTGTAAGGAGGTAATTGGTGTTTGTCAGAAAAAAAAACACCGAGGCACTGCTCCAGTTAGAGTACGGATTATACTTTGCAGGGGTGCGCTGGCCTCCCAGAAAAAGAAAAAAAAGGGAAAAAAAGCTTTTTATTGGTCCACAGGCAATTTCAGAATTACTGGTTTACATGTGAAGCCATAATAAACCTGTTTTCTACTCAGAAACTAAGCTATGTTAGATAGAATGGAAAACTGATTTCCTTCTAGCCTAGACGGTACGTTCATGCAGCCTGTTAATGACAGTCAAGTCAGGCGATTTGTTTTATTTCTTGTCATTTTGGGTGATATTTTTAGGACTGCTCCACTGACACAGCTATAACATGTCGCCAGCAGTGACTGTGAAATGTAGTCATAGGTGTAATGTAGGAGACCGAGATGGATTATCCACGCTAAGATTTCATTCCATCCCTTTTATTGCGCTCCATTTCTAAAGGCATCTATACCCAGATTTTCTATTGCACTGTGCACAGCGATGTTTTTTAACGCATAAATAACCCTGTCACTTTAGTATCAGGACTGTAGTGCATCAGCTTCCAGTAATCCTAGGGTGAAATCCCTCCATGACAAGAGTTTTAATGTGTCATATTGTTAAATCCTGGCTGCAGAGTTTGTATTCATTCCAGTTGCGCCAGCTCTGAGAAATGACTTGTAATCGATATTAATTGTACTCTCTTTTGTTTTATTTTATTGGAGGAAAAGAGAGAGCAGACGTGTAGACAGGAGGAGGGACAATAGAGATGCCTTATCCTTCTCTTCCTCCTCCTCCCCTTCTCATGCTCATCATCATCATCATCCTCCTCGTCCTTCTCATCATCATTCACATGATGATGTCCTTCAGATTGAGTAGAAAATCTTATTTTGCCTTACAGTCTAACATGGAGCTCTGGGGGCATCGAAACCTGTCTACAGGCTATAGTAATGAGAGAGAACTAGTGAACTGATCGCTCAGAGTAAATATATTTTTAAAAAAAGACCTGAAAAAAAAAAACAACAACTACGTGAACAGGAACATTTCTCCACCAGAAAGTGTTGTTTAATTGCCACTTTGTTGACCCTCAGTCCAGAAAAGTGCCATCTGACAGAAACTGCACAGTTTTCTGACTCTCTCAGTTTGAACAATGTCTCGGCCTGCATTGTTAAGATCTCTTATTTACGTTTACGTGAACAGTCCATTATGTGTAGGGAATGGGCAGAGGAATAGGCAGCTCTTTAATGATTTCATGGTGCCTAATAAATCGATAGATCTGCACTCCTGGGAGCGCCATAGCAATCTCAATTTACCCTCCATTGCTCTCGCACAGTGGGACTATTAAAAACTGGGGATTGTTTACTGCAACCATCATGATGCCATATTCCAGAGAAATGCCATAATTAAATATGTTCCCTATTTAAAGAGTGAAACAATATGGGGGCGCTATGTTTAAGAATTAAAAAAAAAAAAAAAAAAAAAAGATTTGTGGTTATTTATTGTCACTGCTTATTGTTACCTTTAATGCTGTGGAACGTCGTAAAGCAAATTAGTTGATGTTATTATGTTATTATTACATGTATTGCATGTTATTGCAGCAACAGTTTCACCCTCTCTTGAGATAGATAAGATGAAAAAGAAAAAAGAAAAAAACGCAGCTTGTCATGTTACAGAGAAACCAGAAATTGCGTTGGTCTCGGTTATAAAGACTTTCCTATGTGAGATTAACCTTGAAAAAAGTCAGATTCTTGGTACCATGGGGTCAGTTTGTAAAACATGCTATATGACACCGCTTTATTACAATTTTTTGTTTTCCTTAAAATAATATGGTATGGGCGGCACGGTGGCCGAGTGGTTAGCACTGTCGCCGCACAGCGAGATGGTCCTGGGTTCAAGCCCCGGGTTCGGCACTGGTGCCTTTCTGTGTGGAGTTTGCATGTTCTCCCCATGTTTGCGTGGGTTTCCTCCGGGTACTCCGGTTTCCTCCCA